>JAEIFU010003265.1:0-30938 GCA_018904235.1 Lordiphosa stackelbergi | reverse complement strand
CTTTTGGGCAAATGACAATATTTTAAAAATCACAAGAAAATTACAAATAACACAATTAAGCTATTTTACAGCTCAATTAGCTCTTTAAAAAGAAACTCTTAAATCAAATATTAATATCTGCCCAAAAAAGACTCCAACAGCTTCTCAACTTTTCACCCTAGTTAGTTTGTGGAGTATCTAAAAACAAAAGCGGAGTTCTTAACATTTTCTTCCTTGTCAACCAAGAAAAAAAACAGAGACCAAGCCAGAGAGAGGGTGTAAAAGTCTGTTGTTAATAAAGTTCAATTTTGGTTACAGCACCAAAAAAAAAAGAAAGAAGAAAAAAATGCAAATGACATTGACTTTGTCAGCCGCTGAAAATGGGCGCGAGTCGTGTCGCGTTGCGTCGCCTTGTGATCCGGCACTTCAAGTGCGTTAAATTTATTTATTATCATTGTCAGCGTCATCATTTGCGCAAAGTGTCATTTAGGCAGTGGCAGCAGCAGCAGCAGGACAACAAGGCGGCAACATGCCACAAAATGACAAAACGAAGCGTAAAGGAAAAAAGGCGGCAACAACAAAAGCACCGCAATTTGCGTATGCCGCACAAATAACATCAAGTTCAAAGCTAATGGCTGGGGCTGGTGATGGCGATGGCGATGGGATCCTGGTCCTCCTTAAGGAAGTAGCGCTGGCATAATCGAAGCCAGGCGCACAAAAAAATGTAACGAAAGCGACCGAGATAGGGAGAGATTGAGGGAAAACAAGGCACACAATGCATGCGGCAAGTGGCAAACTGTTTGTATAGTCAACGAAAGCAAAAGCAGTGGCGAAGCTGGAATGTGGGGGTTGGAAATAATGTACGCATTAATTCCTCATTTAAATTCAGCGGCGCGTACCACGCATTAGTTGCGTCACACTCAGCCCTAACCACCCGGCAGCACCACCACCACTCGACGGCATCTCCGACTACTTTTCTGGGCGACACTTTTGCTTCGTTTGAAGTGTTTTTCGATTGCCTTAAAAGCAAAATTCCACTGGGTGGGCCTGCTGCTTGCAGCTTTCTTTTCGTGCGTCTTCCGTTTTTTATGCTTGGAAAACTACTTATGTGAAGCAGTTGGCAAGTTGGTTCCTTGCTGAAATTAGCATAATGCCTGAAATTATGCAACGCCTTTTGCAACACTCGAGAGTTACAGTTGGAGTTGTGGCACTTTAAGTGCACTTTCCCACCCAAAAACAAACAACAACTGCAGCGGGAGCAGGCGGGTCAAGCAGGGACAAGTAAATCAACGCATTACACTTTGTAATGTGACTCAGTCAGTCAGTCAGTCGGTCGGTCGTTTGGTGACTGTCTCCTGTGTAAGTGCCAAGCACTGATAATGCCAATAATTCAATTATCCTGCTGCGTTTCCCACTCTTTGGCTTATTGTTATTGCCAAACCAAGTGACTGGCTCTGATGCTGCTGCTGCTGCTGCTGCTTGTTGTTGTGGCTGCACTTATAGCCTCAGCTCTCTGGCTCTCAGCTTGCCTGGGTATTAAGAAGTCACTTAGCTGACAGCCAGATAACAAGCAGAAACACAGCAACACAGCAGGGCGTAAATTGAAAACAATAGTTGCAATCCAAACGACACACGAAACGTGGTGTGTGTGTGTGAATGTGTTTGTGCATAAATACAGGGTGTGTATATTACTGCTGGCAGCATGGAAATTGATATTGAAATTTGTCTGTTTTTGTTTTGGTCTTGCATCCTTAATCGGCCAGTTTCAGGCCTTAAGTGCTTTTCCTCTTCACGCTGCCTGACGACATTAATTGTCAACATAATTTCATTACGTTTCGTTCATTAAAACTTTCAAAATGCTAGAACGAAAAAGAATAACGACAAGAGAGCGCACATCCCCAGGGGCTTAGGGGAAAAGGCAAAGCTCTTTGGAATTATGGCTCATTAAATGACATAATGCAGGAAAAATGAAGAAGAAAAAGCAGAGAGCTAGGAATATATTTGGGTGTGTAGAAGCTTGTATACCCTTTCACATGGTAATTGAAATCTAGCAAGAAAATTGTCCGTTAGTCTGTAGTTTTTTGGGCTTTGCTACGAAATTTGAGTTTGGATGCGGACCAACAACATCAACAGAAAAAGGAACCCTTATCAGCGAGTCTCAGTTGCTATATTGCACTTGTTGCGCAGTTTGCTCATGGATTTTGTTGTTGTAATACACTTCAAAGCGAGATAATTGCACTTGTTGCGCCGTCTGCATATACGTCTCCGCGCCTTTGATGCATGAACTTTGTTGTTGCAACACTCAATTGCACTTGTTGCGCCGTCCCCTTAAGCGCCTTGGATTTTGTTTTTGTAACATACTTCGAAGGAATATAATTGCACTTGTTGCGCCGTCAGCTTTCATCTGTACATATGGACTTTGTTTTTGTAACACACTTCGAAGTGAAATTATAGCACTTGTTGCGCCGTCTGCTTATATGTCTCAACGCCCGGTACGCATGAACTTGGTTGTGTGGTTCGAAACGAGACTATTGCACTTGTTGCGCAGTCAGTTTTCATATGTACATATGGACTTTGTTGTTGTAACACTCTTCGAAGCGAGACAGTTGCACTTGTTGCGCCGTCAGCTAAAGCGCCTTGGATTTTGTTGTTGTAACATACTTCGAAGGGAGATAATTGCACTTGTTGCGCCGTCTGCTTATACCCGCCTGGTACTTATGAACTTGGCTGTTGTCACACTGTTCGAAGAGAGAAAATTGCACTTGTTGCGCCGTCAGCTTTCATATGTACATATGGACTTTTTGTTGTAACATACTTCGATGGGAGGTTATAGCACTTGTTGCGCCGTTAGCTTAAGTGCCTCGGATTTTGTTGTTGTAACATACTTCGAAGGGAGATAATTGCACTTGTTGCGCCGTCTGCTTATACGCACCTGGTACTCATGAACTTGGTTGTTGTAACACTCTTCGAAGCGAGACAATTGCACTTGTTGCGCCGTCAGCTTTCATATGTACATATGGACTTTGTTGTTGTAACATACTTCGATGGCAGGTTATAGCACATGTTGCGCCTTAAGTTGTTTTAACATACTTCGAAGGGAGATAATTGCACTTGTTGCGCCGTCTGCTTATACGTATTTGCGCCTGGTACTCATGAACTTGGCTGTTGTAACACTCTTTGAAACGAGATAATTGCACTTGTTGCGGCGTCAGCTTGGTTATAACATGCTTCGAAGCTAGGTTACAGCGCTAGTTGCGACGTCTGCTTACGTACGCATTCACGTGGATTTTGTTGTTGTAACAGACTACAAAGCGAGGTAATTGCACTTGTTGCGCTGTCGCTTATACATCTCTGCGCCTGGTACGCATAAACTTTGTTGTTATAATACTGTTTGAAGAGAAACAATTGCACTTGTTGCGCCGTCAGCTTACATATGTAAATACTTCAAAGCGAGGTCACAGCACTTGTTGCGCCGTCTGCTTGACTTCTCTGCGCCTGGTACGCATGAACCTTATTGTTGTAACACAATTCGAAGCGAAATAATTGCACTTGTTGCGCCGTCTGCTTAGATGTACGTCTGTGCACCTGGTATGCATGAACTTTGTTGTTATAAGTTTTCAAAGCGAGACAATTGCACTTGTTGCACAGTCTGCACATGGGCTTTTGTTGTTGTAACACACTTCGAAGCGAAACAATTGCACTTGTTGCGCCGTCAGCTTATATACCGATACGTTTTAAGCTCCATTTTGTGGTTTGCGAAATATGTTTCTCGCTGCTCTATGAAACTAATAAATGCAGAAAATGTTCGATTTGGAAAAATCTAACCCCGAAGTCGTTATTCAAATATTTTCATTGTCCAAGTTTCCCTGAAACTTTGTGTGCTCTGTCTAAAAACTAAAATACTCTTTTATGTGTAGTGTAACAAAAAAAAAAAATTGCCAAAAATTTAGCAACTTAGCGGCAGCTGCTACGACTTCAAGTCGCAAGTGGCAAAACCGCAGGGCGACTACCACCCTGTGGCGTCTGCTAATGTCTTTCTAATACACAGACACGCACACACACACACATGGCAATCGCAGGGCTTCCCAAGACGACCAGGACATGCTCCGCATAATAGTCTTAGCGAGATTTTTTCGAAAAGGACGACGTGTTTCTTAACTGCCGTTGCGTCTTTTTCAATTACACACATAATTAAATATGTTCCGCCTCTCAATGCGTGCGTCCTGTGGGCGTGGCCGCCCGCAGGGACCAAGTGACAGCGTCGAGGCAAACATTATTTGCTTTTTCTCTGTGTGTGTGTGTAGCCAAATACTCCAAATCTGTCCCAATTGTGCGATATACTTTGCCTTCGTCTCTGACATTGTCATAGCGCATTTTGTAGATTTTAATAAACATGCAGATAATTAAATTTAATCGCAAGCTTTTATTTTACATTAGCATAGCATACATTTGGGCGCATGTGTGCCATCCTCCCTCTGCCATTCGAATGGCAAACTCTATTTGCTCGGGCCAAATTCAATTTGCCGCCAAAGTCTCCTCTCTTTGTGTATGTGGGCAAACATTTCATCTAGTTTGCTTAAATTTATTTGCTTAGGCTCATTGTGCTGCTGCCGCTTGTGCTGCTCTCAACACTCTTTAAATCCAAATCCAAGCTCTAGAGTTGGCAAACAATTTGCGGTTAGATAATTGCAAAAATTTCACAATTCTATGCTCCTTGGAATGTGTTTGTGTGCGAGTGTGTTGTGTTGGTGGGGGGCGAGAGTGGAGGACATTCATACAGATCAAGCGGTAACATAATTTGGCTCTTTGTCCATGGAAATAAATACAATTTGCACGTTTTAATAACCACAGCTGTCGACTGCCTAAGTGCAGCGCATAAACCACAAAGCCAAGCTAAAAACAAAAGTTGAAACGGAAATGAAAACCACAATTTAAGATCGCAAAACAAAAAAAAAAGTAAATAGACGCAACGGAAACGAAGATTTTTATGCCACACAATCCCACCGCGCGTGCACTTGCCACATAAATTGTTGGCAAAAAGTGTGCAAAAGTGTTTTGGCCCTACCACCAACTCCGCCCCCGCCCCCGTATATACCAGCAGCCCTAGTAACATATCAGACCATCAGGCGGGCAAATAAATTTCTATTAAACACAAATGAGCAAAGCAAAAAAAAAAAAAAGTTGCAAACGAAAACTTTTGGCCACACATCAAGGCGTGCTTAGAGCAAAGAGATTGACAAAACGAGGGGAACAGGAACTGAAAGAAGAAGCAGAAGAAAAGGCTCTGGCAACTTTGTGCCAACAATAATTATGTTGATTACAACATGGAAGACGAACTCAAAGGCAACAACTTCTTGGTACCCCACTTCAATGTGCTGCTAAGTGTTGTTATTGTTGTTCTTGTTTGTTTAGCTTCAATATCCATTAACATGGTGATGGTGGTGGTGGTGTAGCTAGAATACTGTCAACTGTGTTATATTTCAAGTCCATTTGCTTGCATTTCGTGTACATACTATAGAATATATAGAAAGCAAGAATCTGAAGCTAAAGAAGACAACCTTAAAATAATGTCCAATTGTTGAAAATTTGTAAAAGGGGAACAAAAGATGCTTAAGCCTAAAATATGGTCTAAGCTGACTTTGCCGTAGCAGCACAATGTTTTTTGTAAGGCATAGACAGCGACCTGCCATAGCCGTTTATTCCACATCTGTTTATTGTGTCTGTAGTTGATTAATTATCTTCGAATGTCAAGGTATCTGCACAGCCATAAGCATTCTGTGGGCACCCCAGCTGTAGACTTTAACCTTTAAGTGCTTAAAAATAATTTTTAAATATCTTTACATACCAGAAGAGCTTCTAATTAAATTTTGCTAACCGTAACGTGCAAATTAGACAGTCTTAGGCACAAATATGCTGGTGACCCAGACGCCATATATCACAAAAATCAGAGGTGGAAGTTAGCAGTTTTTGTAATAATCCCAAGATTGGGGAAGAAGACTCCACACTTGATGCCTACAGCCCTATCAGCCTCCCGCCTTAATTCTCTAAAATATTCAAGAGAAAATCAATTATCAATTTGGTCGCAAGTATCCATGTAGAAGAATTACACTTACTGCTATGTGGTCTTTCTGGACAATCGGCAAGCATTTGAATGGCACGATTCGAATTCGATACCTTCATCGTCGATAGCGTGTGCTAGACCCAGGGTACACCGCACACTTGCCGGTCTAATGCTTAAGACCTCATCACCAATCGCATTGCTTAAGCGATTCGTTCGAGCGTTATTGTCATTCTGGGAAAAGTCAGCAATTAGCAACACAGCATGAACTGCGCTGAATAACTCAGTCATACCGTATAAGCCCCCTGACCGTACCTGGGCATAATACTGGACCGGTCAGACCGTATTTAGCAAGCAGTAGCTGTAGCTTATGCCGTGGCTAACAGTTTCTTACTGGCTTCTCCTGAGAATGAGATCAGATCTTTCAAGACAAAAACAAAAAGCCATCAAAGACCAGAAGATTGAAGAAATGTCGTTTCTGATTGGAACATAATTGTTTATTGCATATATTAAAAACATGAGCTAGCGAAGAAAAAAATTATCACTCAAAGCAATGATTGATAGATAGTTTTATTCGGTTTGGGTCCGCGTTATAGGAACACAAAAGTAACTGGTCAACTTAAAAAAGAATCGATATCACAAAGATTACCCCATTTAAAAGAAGTCTTGAAAAGTAAGCGCAAGTAAGATTGAAGCCAAAAGATTCGAAATTTATTTACAGATCACAAGATTTGAATTAATGGTCCCACATACATCATACCCAACCCCCGCTTTTTTCAAACAAATCATATGTGGGTTTCTTTTTTCATATATTATTTTTATTACTGCCATTTTTTTTTTTTCCTTGCTTTATTTTTACATTTCAAGTTTGGTATTCAAATTATGTGGCTGCCTATGTTTGGTATACAACTTAAATTTTTAAGAACTAATATACACGTATGAATGCAGAAATTGGCTGCCATATTGGGTGTTAGTGTCAGAATATATTGAAGATATCGTCATGAACCCAATAACTTATTGGAGAGTTAGTGCAGATAAATTGGTCGTACTGTCTGAAAGTGCATTTAGATACTTTACTCTTTTGGCCTCAGCTTCGACAAGCGTTTAAATTGCTTATATGTAAATAGCGAAATGTCTTCAGCCCCTGGGGGTAACAGGTGACAACCGCTGACTTACAGACACCCGAAGCAGAATGACTGGAGAACACATTAGGCGGGTTCTCTGAAATTTTTCACTTAATAATAATACATAAGTAGCCTCAATACTCTTGTTTTCTGCCACCGCCAAATTTCTATTCTATTTCAACTGTAATTCTGCTCTTTGTTAAAAGTCTTTGACACACACTCTTATGCATAGATTTATGCTCCTTGCCTTAAACCATTTTTTGCTATGTTTGTTAGTCGTAGTCTGAGAGCCATCGAGTGCAGCTGAATCTTTGCGAACAAACATTTGTACATGTCAATTTAGATACGGCCACGCCTTTATGATTTTGGAATCAAACAATTAAATGTTACAGATAAAGAGGAATAACTTTGACTTCTTTATCAAAGTTGTCGAAAAGCCGGCAGCTCTCAACACTGACTATTAATGTAACTGTACAGTTTGGAATAGCATTGGTATGTCCCGTATAACGATCGCTGTTTCGTTTAAGATAACCACATCTTCTCATCAGCGACTTTGTATTGTATTCGACATTCAAACGACCACTCTAAGACTCAGGTTTGATTGTGATGGTTAGGAATAACGTTTTTGGGGATTCCAATTTATCCAAATCACACCCTGAAGGTTTTTATGAACGTGTGTGCTGCTTACCAATTTGATGTAATTAATTTCTTTTTGCTTATGAGCTCTGCAAGGTGGCTCAAGGCAATCTGCCCAATGGATCCTCCACAGCAGAGCACGACGTTGTAAATACACAGGTATTTTGTTTTGGCTTAATCTCTTTGATTTGTGTTGATTACATTGAATTGTAACTTCCACCGACCTCAAGCCAGCCAGATATAAAATGTTTGACAAAAACAGGTCGCAAAAACCCATATAAATAAAAAAAAAGGTGTACAGTTTAGTTTTTAGAAAACTGTTGGAAGCTATCTAAAAGATTAGATATAACGATTTACGGTGAAGACATTCCTTCCAAGTTTTTCAGTTTTCTTAAGCTTTAGAAAATAACGATAATATCGATGTTTTTTGAAGACGATATATCAAATATCGATACTGAAAATTTTGATTTTTGATATTATCGATATTGATATTTTGAGAAATATCGACAACCCTATTGCGGGCTTCCTTCTTGACTGATTAATGTTATGTTGTTGCTGCAAATCAACGTCCTATGTACTTCTCCTTTCTCCCACACAGTGGTTGGGCCTGTATGATGCCGCGGCCATAAATACTTCTAGTTGTGATATCGCTATGAAATTTTCACCAAAAATTTAGAAAAATATTTAAATTCATAAAAAAAAAATTGACCGTATCTGACGACTATATCCTATAGCTGTCATAGGAACGATCGGTTGAAAATGTAGTTTTAGTGAGAAGAACTTTTTGTTTTCCATGCCAACGTCTCCGAACCTCGTATTTTTAAGTTCTGTATGCTCTTAAATTATTTCGACAAGTTTTATGAAAATCGGACAACTATATAGTATAGCTGCCATACAAAAGATAAGTTTGAAAAAAAATCTAAGTATAATCAACTTTATTTTTGATGCTCGCTCCCAAACTCGTTACTAATCAATATTATATAACACACCCTGTCAAGCTTGGTCCAAGTTCAGGGTTTTATACACTTGAAAAGTGTATTGGTAATTTTGCCCAGAAGTTTGTAACGCATAGAAGGAATCATCCCGACCACATAAAGTATATATATTCTTGATCAGCATGACGAGCTGAGTCGATTTGTCCGTCCGTCTGTTCGCCTGGTCCGTCCGGGTCCTGTTGTCCGTCTGTCTGTTTCGACGCGAACTAGTCCCTCGTTTTGGAGCTATCGATGGAAACTTTGCACAGCTTCTTTACTGCACGCTGCTCAATATGTCGGAACCGACCGGATCGGATGACTACTTGTACGGCGCCAGCCCAATGTTCGTCCGGAAAATGGTTTTTAGTAAGAAAACTGTTTTGTTCCAATATTACTGCTCTCAAACACGGTCATGGGTAATATGTATGTTTTTAAGCTGATCTGCGAAGTTTGGTCGAAGTCGCTAACCGTTGAGACAAGCTATTTCGGTATGAAAACTTCGGCACAGACGAACCTTTGCCTTTCCTATTATTACATTAAAAATTTTCATTACCGTCAGATCCCATTTTCAATTAAAATTAGCTTATCAATCACCTCCCAATGCCGCCAAGAACATCATCCTGAAGTTTTACCTGTGCGACGCCGTGATATTGATGTTTGCTCATGTTTGTCTCTATGAGAAGCGATAAGACCTTATTGATGTTAGCTTTGGTGCACAATTGATTTGTTGGAATGTTGCACGATTGTAAAGCACAATCAGCAGATTTATCGGATTTCGAAAGCTCAGCCATTCTTCGTCGCTTTGTTCTCTTTGATAACTAAAATGTACTTTTCGAGCTCCACGCTGAGGTCTTTTAACCATTTCTTGAGACAAACTAGGGGTGCGTTTTTTAAAACGGTTTCCTATTCATTAAGACAATTGGATTGATATTCAAAAACTGATGCTTTTTTACGTTTGTATTGAATCCAAAATGCATACATTTCTTAAATATGTACCCAATACATTTTGTAAGATCGCTCATCTCGGGCATGTAGCCGATATTTTCAATACTGCTTTGCACATCATCGCCTCCAGTAATTTTTCTGCATTGGTGTCCATTTCTGTGCACCAACAATAGAAAATATAGAAGCGTGTAAATACACACTGAAATGAGTCGCCTACCAAAATGAAATCGAAAAAGAGAAAGTGCAATCAAAATGATAATATAAACTTAATAAGAACACTAATCACGAATAACGAACACAAAGACACAGCACAACTACAAGGCAAAGCAGCTGCTTCGGATGGCAAAATTGACCTTGAAGAAAAAAAAGGACGGAGTTAGTATATTGTTTATTGTGCACACATCTGCAAATATCTGTAGGTAACTTCTTTATTTTATATTTTCTTAAGACACACACAAATCCACTGAAAAAAATGATCGGGAAAGGTCCTCGGGTGACAAAATGAAGACCCTTAGGAAACACTAGAAAGACAAAACAAAGAGGGCCAAAACCAAAATAAAATATACACAAATTGCAAAAATATTACAACACAAGTTGGCTTTTATTAATATAGGATCTCAAAATTTCTATTTCTGTTGGTTGTTCTTGCTTGATTTATATTATATGCATTTGAATTGGTTTTCACGCGGCGGTAAGCTTATACTGGGCACCTCTTGATATAGAGACTCTGCAGTTATTTGCCCATCTGCTGCTCCACAAAATTTCATTGAAAAATCAGCCATCAGGCATTATTTTGGGCGCCGCAAAGTATGCAATATTTGCAGCTAATTTTTGTTTTGTGTTGAAGTTTAATTAAAAATTGTTTGTGGGCAGCAAAACGTTTACCGCGAAATTAATTATTACCGAGGCTCAGGCAATTATGAGTGAAAACAACAGGAGCAACAACAACAACAACAATTACACTAATTGCCACACACATGAGATAACAAAACAGCAGCTCCCCGCCGTTCCCTTTTAATTTGTATTATGTTTCGCATTAAGTGCAATTTGGCTTTTGTTTTGGACGTGGTGTAATAACAATCAAAGTGTAGTTGAGTTGAGAGTTAAATTTCGGTTTTTTGCAAATAAAAACTAATTAACTTTATAGATGTTTTGGCCATCAATCAGCCGCTCACCTGACTCTCGCTTTCTCTCTACGTTGTTGTCTATGCCATCAGCAATTTGAAAGTCGCGTCTAATCTTTGGCCTGTTAGCTCTCACGTGATTTGTTTGCAGCATCCCCGGCAGGCATTCGGGCGCATAAATCAAAATGCCATTTTTGATAGCAACCGCTAGACAGTTGCCTGGGCTTCCTGAGTACTCGCGTCCTGCCAAACAATAAGCTTTAGTGCCGGCGTTTAAACAATATATCAAATTGCTGCTTTTGCTTTGCATTTTATTTAGATTTTTGCACAAAGATTGCAACTTGGCCAGCGTCGTCTGCTGCATTGTCTGCGCGTGAGTGAGTGGAGTGGAAAGGAAATGGAAAATAAGTGCAGCAGCCGCACATTAATCATGAGTGGGTAACGTGTTGAGGCAGCACTACCCTCCTCTCGCCTGATTCATAAACCATTATAGTTTTTGTGTCGTAAATCGCATACGCAAGTCTTTGCTTTGGCTTTGGCTTTAGAAGGGTTAAGAAATTTATGTGTTGCAATTATTTTCTTGAAATAACACTTAAAGTGATTTACGCGACCATGTGAATGTGTTTGAGTGTGTGTGTGTGTAACGGTCGACCCTTTTGGCTACTGCCGCTGCTTATTCCGCCTCATTGAGTTTCCGCTTTGCATGAGATCCTAATACGATTTTGGTAGCCGGGAAATTGGTAAAAAGGTGGCTGCTCGAAATGATACAAATGACCAAACGAAATTGTTCATCATGTGTTCAATTTGTGGGTTTTTACCCCCCAGCCCCAGCCCCAGAAAGTATGCTTGCATATTGAAATTGTTGCAACACAGTGACTGCAGCTGGCTACAGCTATGGACAGGCAAATAGGGCAAATGATAAATTTATTCTCAGCTTTACAATTTGAAGCTGCTTAAGAGGGAGGGTGTTTTTTGTCGGATCTTATTGGTCGCCTAGATGTAAATATATCGTCACCGTAGCCACAGATTGTAGAAGATGTATAGTAAACAGACAGACAGAAAGAAAAACCCGTATTGACAAATCGTTTAGAGACAATGTAAATAGCAAACCGTGTAAATACGGTAAAAACCCTCGCTTACACTTATTTGTATATCCCCCACTGTACCTATTGAGTGTCCTGCGTAACGAGGTGTTCGGGCAGAGATCAAAAGCTTGTTGTTGCGGGTTTTATGTGCACTTAATTGTCGCCTCCATTAAGCGAGGTGGCGCACCCGCCTAAAAGTATTCAACTGGCCATAAATTCAAGGTGAAAATTATTACCTGTAATTGCGCGCAGGCATAAAACATAATTTGAAATTTATGCTCTCACTAAATTATCAGCTTAATGGGCTTGAAAATTCTTCAAATTGAAATTTTTGGTAGAAAATTAAACTAATTTATGTTACTTTTTTTTGTTGTTTGTTTGCAGACCTGCTACGAACTGGAGCGTTATCTGCGCGATGAACCCAAACTGCAGAGTTACAAGAAAATACACAGTGATCTGGACACCGCCTGGGATATATTCGCCACACCTGCCCGCCTGCTCGAAGAGTTGAAAATCAAAGAACAAAATCTGGATACAATTTCCACCACCTCATCGGTGTCGTCGAATTGCTCCGGCATCTCCTGGGACAGCAATGGCTCGCAGGCCTTGAGCTGTGCCGTGCTGGTTAAGCAGGAGCGCATCGATGAGGAGGACGAGGAGGTGGGCTGTGATGATAAGTTGGGCGTGCTATTTGCAGCACCGCCCTCGGCCATCTCACCGAATCCCAGCATCAGCAGTGCCGGCAATATGACGCCCACCAGCAACAGCAACAGCAGTAGCATTAACACCACCAGCAACAGCAACAGCAGCAGCGGCAACAGTCAAAGTCAAATGACCAGCTGTTTAAGCAGCGGCAATACCATCACCTTGAGCTCGTCCAGCTCGTCGGCGCCGGGCATCAAGGTGCGTGTGTTGCAGGCCAAGAGTCAGAGCAACAGTGCACGGTATCATATGGGACATGTGCAGGATTTTGTGCTGCCCACACTGACACCGCCCTCTTCGCCCGAGTCCAGCCTGCGTAATCATAACTATGCACAGCCGCCGACACAACAGCAACAGCAGCCAAGATCGCAGCAAATTGATGCCAGCGAGCTGGCGGCTTTGATACAGCAGCAGCAGCAACAGCAGCAGACAAACTCCACCCCCGCTACCGCCATATTGCGTTTCACCAGCCACCAAATGCCAAATGCAGCCAAAAGTAATCCTACAATGACGCAGCTGCAACAGCAGCAGCAACAGCTGGCCGTCCAGCATCTGAGCATATCGCCGCAGGCACTCAGCCAAAGTACCAACAGCAGCAACAACAGCAACTCCCCCTGCAGCAACACCAACAGCAGCAGCAGCAACAGCAGCAGTTCCAGCGACAGCAACATTCCGCGCAGCACCATCGTCCGCCTGACAACAGCCAATGGCAAACCGGGAGCTGCTGGCATTAGTCTGGCTCGTGTCATCCAAATGCAGAATAATGGCCAGGCCAATGTGGCTGCTGTACTAAGTGCAGCTGCCACCAGCAGTAGCAGCAGCAGCAACAGCAGCAGCAGTAGCAACAGCAACACCACCAGCAACAACAGCAGCAACACACAGCAACAAGTTGTTTCGCCACGTGCTGACAAATCCACAACTGGTGCGTATGGCAGCCACTTAACCCCAAAATGAAACACTACTAACCCCTTCACCCCTGGCCCACTCTTTACAGCTTCTGCCAAAAATCATCACCCGCGCCAGCATCACAGTGATCACAGCCCGGACGCCAAACGTCGGATACACAAGTGCCAATTTTTGGGCTGCAAAAAAGTCTACACGAAGAGTTCACATTTAAAGGCCCACCAAAGAACGCATACAGGTGAGAGGCGTTTTTTGTTTTCGACAGTTTCAAGTGCAACCAAGTTGCCCAAGGGGGAGGCAAATGTCGATACCCTTTAGAGGTAGAGTCAAACATGCGAAGCGGTTGGCTGGACAAAGTCATCAGAGTCAGTTCCATTCCGCGCGTAAAGGCTAGCAGGTCGTTGTAGACCAGTGCAGCTTTGTTTTGTGAAACATTAGTTAAGCATCCCACAATGTTTCAATAAGTTTTAAAAGCAAAGTTAATAACGAAAATTTGCAGATTAATGAGTAATTCAGATTTCTTGCTACAACTTGCACCTTTTCGAGAAAATCGGGTTTATTGTCAAAAAACAACAAAATTGGAGTAAATCTAACAGATCCGAATTTGGGATAAATATCTTAAGAACAAGATTTTAAGCAAGAGAGAAAAACAAACTGTGTGCGATTTCGGTGTGCTAATTCAAGTAAAGATTTCCTCTTAATTTAAATGAAAATTTAAATTCATTCGATTGAGAGTTGTCTACATAAACATTCATTTAAGTCCCAGACTTCCAATAAGTTTCTTAACTTTTTGCCCAATCAAAACCTATACCTGTGCCCCATTCCCATATACCTTTTGGATAGAGCATACACACACGCGTCCAGGAGTGAGTGCTCCCTTAATAAATCAGAGAGCTGCGACAACACCAAACAACAATGTCCCGGACAGACGGACTGTTTGTCCGTCCAGTTCGCCCCTGACACAAGTGACATGTTGCATTGTTTGCCTGACACTGTTCTCGGCCCCATCGTCACGCCCCCCAAAAATGCAGGCGCGTAAAAAACCCCCCTCCCCCTCCACCCCCCTCCTCTCCCCCCCTATAAAAGTCAAGTGGAACAGGAATTGGGCACCGAAGAATGTCAAACCGTAAAACCAAAAAAACCTCATCGTGTGACAGCAGAGAGACCATGCTGGAAATTTCAATAAAAATGGCATAATTCAAAAATGAAATATTGGTCACACACACACACGGAAAGAGAGGGACAGAGAGAGAGAGAGAGAGAGGGGGACTGCTTTACCTACCGATGAAATGTAATTTTATCACCAGCCACATACAAAATCTATTGATTTGTGCTGCATGTCGATGGCTTACAAATGTTCTAGCCAAAAACTTTTGACCAGATTTATGCGTGTGTGTGTGTGTGCGAAAGAGCTTTGCCAGCAAACACTTAACCCATAAAATAGAAAAACCAAAATCCATTTTAAGTTCTGCCAAAACTACATTTTGTGCGCATTCAGTTAAATTTTTTAGCGTTTATTTATGAACAAGAGTTTTAGTTGTTAGTTGTTGGTTCTTGATTGTTGTTGTTGTTGTTATTGTCAACTCGTTTTGGCACATTTTTATAGGGAGAAATATTTGCATTATTGCCAACAAAACGGTTTGTGTTTGTACCTATTCTGTCAAACATGTTTGGTCAGCAAATTAAATTTAGAATTAAAGCAGTTAAGTTACGTTAACTCTCTTGTATATAAAACTGTTTTGGGGTTTCTGGTACAGAAATTTACCATAACTTTATTTACCAATGGGGATTTTTGGATTCATTATTTCAATCTATAAAATGTGAACTTGAATTTACAACTAATGTTGCCTTTTTATAGGCTGTCGGAAAAAATCATTTTCCCTAGGACGCAATGAAAAAAGGAATCGAAATGATATTTCACCTTTGTGTTTTCTGCACAATCAACGAGAGTTTTTGTTCGCTCTCTTTGAGCATTTATTTTCCCTGTCCAACCAGGATTTTCCTTGAGTCCTCTGCCTGATTAATCTAGTCATACATGCGCTTGTTTTGTGATTACACTTTGACACATTTTTGAACTCAAAAAGTTGATCGCGTCGAGGCAACAAAATTCTGAAAGGGTTAGATATTAGTATAAAATCCTGTCTGGGCTTGGTCTGGTTAGCTGCCGTTTTCTTTTTATTGCACTTTAAACTCTTCAGCTCTAGAGTAGGATTAGCGTCATACGTAAACTATTAAAAATTTTTTCTTAACTTTGCCTAGGCTTGGCCTACAAAACATTTTTTTGTTCAAAAAATTACAAAAGTTGTCTAAAAACCAAGTTTTTACAGTTTTTCAACTTTATTTTGAAGCCCGTTACAAATTTGGACAAGTTCGAAGTTGTAGGTTAGACCAAAATAAACAAACTTCACCTAAATTACTCCTTCATATAGTCAAAAGCCCAAAAGCATGTAAAACTGTCATGAAAACTCGAAAAAAACGATTATTATCGCTTAGAAAAGTTAACAAAATAGTATTTCTTTAGTTACAATTTTTAACTTATATTTTTTCACTATTTTATTTATTTAAAAAAATATTTAATTTTTCAATTATTTCCTAAAAAAAAATCAAAAATTGGTTAATTTTATATATTAATTACATATGGAAAGGTATGGAATACAGCAAAAATCAATAAACAACACATGCTCTTTATATTTAATGTTTTATAGAAAATAAATTAATAAATTTTTTATATTTTATAAAGTAATAACCAAAATTATATTAGTTCAACAAATGTTTAATGCCACAAATCAACAGGCGTTAGATTAACAAACAATTTATTATCAAAAATTTCATTTTATAAAGCGAAATTCAATTAAGGGACATGTATTTAAATTATATGGCAAAAAAAACAATTAATAGTGAGTCCAGCTTCCAGATTATGAAATCACTAAAAATTGTTTTGGCATTGTGTCTAAACCGATTTGAACTTGTGATACAATATATTATTTTTAATATAAAATTTGACTACCGACTCGAATATAAATACACGTCGTGCACAGTTACCCCACCAGTTCTCTGTAGGATTTAGATTTGGGAACGTGCTGGCCACTTCATAACATCGATCTGTTTCTCCCTGAAACCAATTAACGCTGAGTCGTGATACATGTATGGGAGCGTTATCCTGCTGAAAAATGGTGTCTGGAAGTAGGTTGCTGATCCAAAATTTTATTAATACTTCATCCAACATAGTTATATACTTTTCCGAGTTCATACGCCCTTTCACTTTACATATGGGGGTCCTTCCATAGTAACTAAAACCAGCCCATATCTGCTGCAGCAGCAAAATACACTCTAAGCGTTCTCCGTCGCAGGTACAGAGTATATTATAGTCTTGATTGCGATTTATAATAATTTTTTTGCACACAATTGTAATCTTAAGTTGCGAGAAGCAACGAGGAGCTGCCCACTTAACTCCATGGTACAAGTGACATTTAAGTTAGATTCGCCTAAAAATACCACAGCAACTTCACCTGAAAACAAAGGCACAACCTAAAAAAGCTCCCAATTTCTTTATTTTCTTGTAATTTACATGCCTTTTGCAAGATTTTGGCATTTCAAAACATTATTACCTCTATTCATTTATAGCTGTTTTTAATTTTAAAGAACGGTCGTGCCGGGAGCGAATAAAATTTTGGAAAAAAAACTTATTTTCAGGGCCGTGCCAAATTGCAGGGATTTACAAAAATGTTTTGAACCAGCAATTAGAGTTCATAGTTTTATACTCTTTCAGAGGAATTAGGTTTTTTCCAATATTCCAAAATTTATATTTTAACTTATGACAAAATTAAAAACCCCGGCCAGTGTGCATTGATCGGTCCATGACTTGAGTTTTTCGGCAACTCCGATCTTACAACTTTTTACGATTCCTTAAATGCTGGTTTTTGACTTCATTTTCTTCCAAACTAGCTGATTACTTCCACATAAAATTTGTTGTAAACGACGCTTAGTAACGGGTAATTGTAAGTCAGTTCTTATTTATGATGCAGTTGCATTTTTTTGTAAGCTAGCCCGAATTATACTGATTTTACACGAGAAGAAATCTTTTAATTATTATTATTTGATCGATTTGTATTATATTTCTGCTTTAAATTGATTACACTATCCACTGCAGATGGAGATCTTTTCAATTTAACGGCAATTTGGCTCTTAGCAATGATTTTGTCTGTTTCTTCAGATGATAATGTGTTTTCCTTTCCCATATCAATTTTAGGGAAATTTTCAATGGGATATAATTTGTATCTGTTTAAATTAAACACGTATGTATACATAATCAAACTATCAAATTAAGACAATTTTGCACCTTCTTCTTACTTGAGGACTTGAAACACACTGCCTTTAATAGAATTTCGCATCAGAACGTTCACAAACTCTGAATAATGGGCAAGCTTTAGCCTAAACTAACTGTTAATGCTCTCTTTAAGCTAAAAATAGAAATAGAGAGACCAATGTAAAAGGGAGAATTGGATTGGAAGATGCCTTCTGGTTCCAATACATTTTAAGGTGACTAAACGGACCTGCCTTAAATTGAATTACGCTGAGCGTATATGAAGGTCCAATCGAATGAAGTTGGTATGTTCCAACCGTTTGTTTATTTAAGACTAACCTACGTTTTTGTCCTTATTGCTTAGTCAAATTCGTTACAGTTTTTAAGACAAAGTTATGAAACAGTACAATATGAGGGAAAATATGATGATTTTACAACATTTTTGTACTTTTGAGATTAATGATGTGACTATATTGACTTGCTACTTAGAATGGTTTTGTAAACCAAGTCTGGAGCAACAACTTTCTTAAAGACGTCAAAGCGAAATTCCAAATAGTTTACGAGATATGGAGTTGCAAGTCCTCATAATAAACTTAAAACTTAAAAGTGAAATAATAAGAAAACGGCAGCTAACCAGACCAAACCCAGCGAAGCTTTTTGTACTACCATATATATTTTTTTTGTGTTGCACAGTGCTATAAGTCGTACTCTAGTCGTTCGAAAATGGTACTCACCCTTGACTGTTCTTGAACAAAAATAATAGTTTATGCCCCCTTTTTCGGATCAATTTCGACTCACTTTTGAGTCATAGTTTCAATTATGTGCGAGTCCTTTTCAAGTCAATTTGCGATTTGTTTTCAATTAATCACATTTTGAGCATATGCATCTGTCATTTTCGAGTCATCCCTGAATAACACATGAAATTAATGTCTCTTAATCATCAAATGGGCTCGAAAAAGACTCATCTAGGTGATTTCATCTTCCAAAATGCTATTTTGACCTCCTTCCTCTTTAAAGCTTCCTCTTTGATGCTTGAAATATTTAACACAACAACAAAACTTAAGGGCAACCACAACAAAAAAGACACTTTGCTCGTTTTGCTGATTTGCTTATGCTTAGCTGCTGAGAGCCAAACGAAATTATTTACTTCAAGCTGTTATCGTGAGTAAGCTTCCCACAAAAAAAAGAAAACCATGTACTCTGTCATTTCGGTGAGCAAACACCATAGAAATAATTGTTTGACCATATTTGGCGAGCTCAGGTTTAAACTTTCTAAAGATATGCTAAATTTTAGAATGTGTAATTTCTATTTTAAACAATTATTTTGTATTTAAATTTAAAACATGGTTTCAACTAGAATCAGGGTTCAACGTCAGACATTACTGACTTAACATTTCGTAGATGAATTCGTTTGGAGCTTGTGAGCCGTTGAGCTGTTTTATTTTGAACGAGTCAAATAGATCATTATGGAAAGGCAGGTGCTGAACTATTCGATTCCGAAACATTTCCTAAGCTGATGTATTCAAACTGTTTTTTTGAAGGGGGATGCGAAGGGCACTACGAGTTGACTCGTGCAGGGCTCTAGTTTCTAGATTTCTTTGATTTACTTCAAGTCAGACAAACGTTGATCATATTGTTACCAAACGCTATTAATTGATTATCTAAATGAAAAACGAAGATGCAACTTTATGTTATATAAAATTTAAAATTATTAAAAATCATTAGAAACCATAGGCGATGTTCGTAAAGAAGTAATATAAAGGCTTTTCTGGATCAAAAAAAAAAAAAAAAATAAAAATAAATTGTAAGCAGGAGTCAAACATTTGCATAAAATGAAGCTTAGACTCTTTAGTAACAGCCAAATACGGAGCCTATGAAACAGCAGCAATTATAACGATGAATGGCGATGAAGGGTTTGTTCAGTAGCTCGTGTGTGGTAAATTTACCATTTGCCATTTCACGAGGACTAGTGAAAACCCTATTTGTGTCAACAAATAGTCAACAATTGTATATACAGCAATGAAAAACAGCTCATTTCATTAACGTATTATCTCAGGGGTGCCCAAGCCCATTCCGCAAGCCACGCATTCGTTGTTGCTTAACGCAAAGGAATAGCTGGCGCGTATATGGTCCACTCGCGCCATAAGCCTACATAAAGCTCTTGGCCTTGTCTTGTCTCTGTTGGCGAAACGTACAGCCCTTTCACGCAAAGCATCTGGCTTCGTAGAGAACCAACAACAACTTTAAATGTGTTCTTTCTTCTCCTTCTTTCTGAGCGAAGGCTAGCTGCGCAAAAAATCGGGTTTCTCTTTCTATTTCTTGTAGTTGTTTTTGCTTGAGATATATTTTGTGCATTTGCATTTGTTTTCAAGCGGCTGTAAGCTGATTCTGGGCACCCCTGTATTCAGATAATAAAATAATTTGATATAGAAAAGCAAACTCTGCTGATGAAAGCAACTTAAACTGCTTTTGATATGACTAGATAGATATTGGAATTTATGGCATAAAATCTCGTTGAACTCCAGGATTCCATACAAATTGTATGCCTGAGATAGAAAATTAGGGTAAATGTTTTCTCCAATTTCCCACTCCAACTGTTTACAAATCAACCTAATGCTCAAACACACTCCACTTTATTGCCTGCTTGCTCCAGTTAAAACTTAATTTTACTTTTAGTCTAGGAATCATACCGGTAACCTCCTCTCCAGTGTACATATGTTTGTGCCTTTTCCCCCATAGTCATCTTGATTCAACAACTTTCTCATTGCCTTCAGCAACATTGGCTCTAACATTTTAATTAACATTCAATTTCGTTGCCCTTTTTGTTTAAACTGTTTGCAATAAAAATCCATAACAGTCATCAAGGCTTTGGCAAAAGTTTTTGCTCATAATTTTCAGTTTATCTTTCGGCATAACAAAACAAACAACATGACTTGGGGGGGGGGGGGCGGAGGGGGTGGAAATAAGCGAAGAAAATTTTAACAACTTTTGGCCTGGCAAGCAGTTGCTTGACTTCCAGGCGGGGGAAGGGGGCGTGGCTGCTTGATTGGTGGCACCTCCTGCCAAAGATTGGTTCATGCCCTCTTGGCGTTGGGGCGTAAAGTGTTAATTTGTTTGAGGCGAAAGTTTTTTCGTATAGTGAACCGAAAAAAACTGCTGATAAAAATGTTGTAATTAATTACACATGCTACCGAGAGCACACGGCGAGACCCAATAAATCAAAAGCCAAGGTGTTTCTTTTAGCGATAAGATGGAAACATTTGATTTGGCAAACGAACCCAAAATGGAATTCTTTTTTTTTTTTTTTTGTGTCTGTCAAAGAAGGTCCCAAAAAATTAAAAAAAAATAGGAAAGGAAAGGTAATTATTTTAATGACACCAGAGGGATCCGGCGACAGCAATTTAATGAATAAGAACAGAGGGCATACTTTAATGTTTTCGCATTTGGCAAATTAATGAGTTTAATTTGATTTTGGGCCACATTGAATATCAATTAAAGTGCCTCGGAGAGTTTGCTTTCCCCCAGAAACGATTTCAATTAGTTAAACGCAGGCGGCTATAAAAAATGCCCAAGTTGCATGCAACCCGGAGAAGCCGTTAAGAAAAGATTACAAGAGTGCAATCAAGTGAAAAGACGCAAACAGACCATAAAAATTGTGTTGAGTGCAAAAGCCGAGAAGGCATAAAAGAGGAAGAGCAATGAAAGAAGTTGGCCCCCCCCCCCTTCCGTTGCATGTCTTGGTCCGAGAACGAGCATTCTTTTCTATTGGCCGTTGAAATTAAAACCCCACAGCCAAGCGAAATTTATAAAATATTAACTGGCTGCTGAAGCTGCTGTTAAGCGACTGTCGGCTGCTGCATCCGGCCAGCTACTGCCGCACCCCCTCTTGCCACCGCCATCTTATTGCCTTTAAACAATTTACAAGTGCAGACTTTATGGCCTGCAACTGAAACTATCAATATCAAACTACAGACAAACGGCTGAGGTTAAGTTTTAACTGCATTCGGTTCAATAAATAAACTGGGCGACGTCTCGACGCGCGAAGCCAATGGGTAGCTGTGTGTGTGTGTGTGTGTGTGCGGGGCAATATTTAACCCAGTTGCCAATTGGCTGACTTTTTGGCCAACAGTGTCAGGCCACTCAGTGAAAACTAATTAAAAACCTTGAAAGAAAATGTAGCATACATTTTGGGGCATATCGACTGTCATACGCTGAAAGGCCATAACTGTTATACAAAAGTAAGCCTTCTTAAGACACATGTCTAGGAACTAAAATCCCTGAACAAATCTTACCACACTTTAAAAAAGTCACAGGGTATCAACTCGGTCATTGATTGGGATTTGGCCTGGCGCTTTGCCTTGCCTCACTGGCCAGATAACATGACCATTTTGGGTGCTTTATTGCCAGCTTGCCCTCAAATGCACTTCAATACGAGTCTCCTGGGGGGGTCGCTTCAATATCTGGGCGCTTGCACTTTGTGCATTTGACGCTGATTTACACAGCAGCAGCAGCAGCAGCAGCAAAAAGCGAAGAGAGCAAAAGGCGGCCAAAAAATGCCAATGCCTTAGTTGCTTAGAGCAGGCACAGGCGGGTGGGTGGGTGTGTGCGTGTGTTTTTCGGGCAGCCGTTTATTTATGGCCAAAGCTTCGATTCCCAAACTGTTTTGACTACATGCCAAAGTGCAAGTGGCTGTCGCCCACACGTACGCCAGGGCCCAGCGTAAACAAATGGATATTAAGAGGAAAAGAGAAAGAGAGAGAGAAAATGGAGACGGCCAAGTCAGTCAACGGAAGCAGAAAAAGGGAGGCCGCAATTGCATAATGTGAAATTGAGCACGGAAATATCACACATTTCCGCATGCATTAAGTTTTAAGCGTGTGTGTGTGTGTGTGTGTGTGTGAGGCTGCGTTACAAAGTTTTCCACTCAGCTTTATGCATTTTTCTTGGCTGTCTTCGTCTACTTTGCCGGTTATCTTGCTCCATTTCCATTCCCTGAACTCAGCAACGGCGGCAATTTCCTGCCTGGGCTGCTGTTTGTCTTTTAAACTCAAATAATTTTGCCATTCTTTTTTTTTTGTGTTTGTGTGTGTGTGTGTGTGTTGGCTGGCATTGCCCGGTTTTACACTCTCTGCTTCAGTTTTGCTGTTGCTGTTCCTCTTTCACATTTTTAGGTTTTATGCTTTTGTGTGAAATTACAACTTCTGCATTTCCTTTTCCTTTCGGCTCGCTGGCTTCTGGCTCTGGCTCTGGCTTTCGACGCTTGTATCCTTTGAGGCTTTTGGCACGCATGAAAAATGTTGGCAAAGGAGCGCGCCGCCATTCGTTTTGGTTTTAATTTTTCAGTTTTTCATTTTTAATTGTCTTAAATTCCTGACTGTTTTGTGTGCGTTTTTCTTGGTGTTTTACTTTATGCATATTCCCTGCGCCGCCGTCGCTGCAGCAGCAGCGTCGCAAAACTTTTTTCATTTGTTGGCATATTTATGCGCTATATTGTTGCAGCAGCAACTTTTTTTTCGCCCTCTCTCATCTCATATATTTGATTTCCCTTGTTCTGAACTGGTTCGTTTTTTTTTCTCCTTTTTTTTGCAGGTGAGAAGCCCTACAAATGCTCCTGGGAAGGCTGCGAATGGCGTTTTGCGCGCAGCGATGAACTGACTCGACATTATCGCAAACATACGGGAGCCAAACCCTTCAAGTGCCGCAACTGTGATCGCTGCTTCTCGCGATCGGATCACTTGGCCCTGCATATGAAGCGTCATATGTGAGGTGAGATTTAAGCGGAGGATGAGAAACTGTGTGCCATCAACGGACGATGAGATGAGATGATGACTAAAACCAACTTGCGTAACGCTAATCAAAAAGAAGAAAAAAACAAAAACAAACAAAAAATCACATCACCCGCACAAACAACAAAAAAGAGTTCTCTGATTGTAAATGATATTTGTGTTGCGGTTGCCGTGTTATCGTTATCGTTATCGTTCGATTTGTTTTCAATGCCTTTTATATGAGTAAGCTACAAACCATTATACTTTTGCCCCATCACCATCATCCCCCCTCCCCTAAAACAAGCATTCGTTTAGCATTTAGAGCGAAGCCGGTTCATCTGCTCAGTTGAGTTAACTTGTTCAGTTGTTCACTTTTCTCAATTTAATGCTTAAATGTTCAGTTCTCCACCGTTCGAAGCATAGCTTTCATTTTTTTGCCGAACAACTGAACCCAACCACAACCACAACATAATTGTACAATTTACCAAAGCTAAGCAATTTTTTTCCATTTAGTGCAGCAAAAAACCTATCAACTTTATAATTTAAACTTCATCTTCAAGTAGAGTAAACACTGCCAAAAAAAAAAACCACAAAAATACTAAAAAAAAAAATCTAGAAAAAATGCCTAATGTAAAAAAATGGTTAAAACAAAGATTTAAACTTAAACTAAGATCATACAACAAAAAGAACAAGTGCAAAATATGTTTTAAACAACAAAACAAATCAAATGCTTATTTTCTTAACTTAATTTTAATGTAATTTAATTAATTGTTGTCTAGGTCTGATTTTTTGTATTGTGTAAAAAAAAAAAAAAAAAAAACTCAAAATTAATTTGATATTTTTATTTGAAAAAGAAAGCAATTGTGTTGCTATGTTTTTAATTAATTATTGATAATGATAATTTTCTATGCCTGGCTTAAGTGATGAAAAGTATTACAAAAAAACAAAACACTTTTTCTATTCCTCAACTTTTGATTTTGATTGCATAGGAAATTCTTCTTTATGTGCCTCATTAATTTTACCTGCTAAGTCTCTCTTTTGATACCTAGAAAAGTTAAGTTTCAATTTTATCACTTTCCATTCAACAAAATTTGTGCTAATATTTTTGGTTAATTTCGTTTTATGTTTTTTTTTTTAATTATTATGCTTGATTTTCAATTTTGTTTAATTTTTAATTATTTTTAATTGAATAAAAACTATGTGAAGAAAATACAGTTTGGTTTTTTGTTTTTTATCTTTTGCGATTTGTTTATGTTTTATTTTGGCGGCTAATTGACACGACATCAAAGTATACAAAATGATCGATGGATGGTTGAGTGGTATCTGTTGAGGATACAAATCGAGCATTATGGTTTGTGTGATGAGAAATTCTGTGATCCAGAGAACAACAAATAGCTAAGGCAACAAAATGCAACACACACATACACAAAAGAAAACACACACATACACGAAGGGGTGCCCAAACGGAAGTTGCTAAAAAGAGAGAAATTACACATTCCGCGCGGAAAGGTATGTTAAGGTATGTCGATGTATTACTTAGTTTGCTGCAATACAAGGCTTTTATGGCTTATTTAATGTGATTTCATTAAACTTGACTTAATGTTGGAGGAAACAAATGAGATCTGTAACCACTTAAGCGCAGAAGAAAACAGTTCTAGGGCTGCCAGAGGGCCTAGCTTTTTTATTCCCTTGACTTCTACGATTTTTTACTTCAACCATAAAGAATGCGAGCTACCTTTCAAACCGTTTTGGAATATGTCGATCCGTCTAATCTTATAACTCCCACAATTTTGTAGGTAGACGCTTAGTTACTATGTTTAGTTAATGTACCTAACTTTCATTGATATCACCTTAAATACTAAAATTCTGGCTTGAGGCCAGACTCTGGAGCGATAACGATGACGCTTGATATCGATGGTCAGTGTGTCCAGAGCTGCCACAGCAGCAAATTGAAAGTGGCCTCTTCAGCTACGCCAGCGATGCATTTGAGAATTGCTGGATAAGTTTGCGAAGTCGTTTGGTTTTTATTAAAAAGGGGGGGGGATAACAAAAAAATTATTTTTTTAGTTTTTTTTTTCAACCCATAAAAAAAAGGCTTTCCGTTTCAGCCTTTTAAAACAAAAGGGCATTGTGAAACTGTCTGCAATACCTTAACACTTTGAGCAAATTATAACATCTGAGTTACAACATTCCACTATCGGAAATTTTGCCATTTATTAGGCAAACCTAAATTTTTTGCGTCATTAGTTCACAAATACATCAGTCTTCAATGTTACGTACCACGAATTTTGATTTAACAGAGCACTGTTAACTGAGCAGCTGCTAAAGTCAGGTTATGCTAACGAACGACAGTTCAATGTTAAGTGTATGTTTTTCTGCTACAATTTGCAATGGCCATTTATCAATAAAAACAGAAAGTTTTGTCGAATATTTTTGATGGAATGTTCTCATTGTGGTATGTACTATGTTTAAGTGCCTTTTGATCTGTAGAAATTCATCGTGGCGTCCCTGAATTTGTAGGTATTCGTGATTCATCTCACAAAAAAAAAAAATTGGAAGCAAAATTACACTTTGCAAAGCCCTACCAAATTTTGTTTAGATTTGTTAGACCTGTGACTTTTACCATCTTATAGAGCTATCAATTCAGCTTCTGTTTCACTTTTTCTCAAAATTTCCCTTTTTAGGACTCAACCTCATTTTCTCCAATGCCTACTTGCATGCCAAGTGAAAAATTGTGACGAGTCGAAAAGATGTTATTTTTGATTGCTTAAGAGAGGGGGTTGGGCCAAAGTCTTTCAGTCGCCTATGAAATTTATTTATAAGAAAAAAGGGAGAATATTTTGCAATTCTGGCGATGAATCGAACAATTTGAATGCTGAAAATCAATTCTTAGCCATTGAGAAAGACATGACCCAGAGTGTCGTTCCAGATGGTCATTTACGCTAAAGCTTATTAGAGGTCGTAGAAAGTAAAAACGACAAGCTGACCATGCAGCAGTTCTTAAGATAGTTTCGATTAGGCCTTAATAGGCGAAAATTATCCAAAATTTAGTGTCATACCCAATCAAGAATCCTTTGCGGTCTTCCATCGACGACGCCTTGCATTAATTTTGGATCACTAAAGAAAGGATCAGTTAAAAATGACATAAATAGTAAAAACAGAACAGAAATCCCAAAAAAATAAATGAGCCGCATTTTTTTCGGGAAACCCGAAATTCCATAAATTTTACGGTCGAAAAATATGTTTCTTATTACGCGTCCATAAATGTGCATACATTCTTATTTTAAATAGCAAGAAAACAAGTTTATTATAGGCGGGCCACGCCCTCGTTTTCGCACATATAGCCCAACCGTATACATAACCTAAAGCAAAAAACTAGACCGCAATATCTTGCTTAATTTTTAAGTTATTAATTAATGCCTGATTTTTGGGAAAATTCCCTAGTGCATTACTGTTTTCTTTTTATATCACCGAACCAGCATGGATTCGTTTAAAACTGATGCATTACTACAAGCCTACTGGAGTTTACTTTTTCAGTGATTTATGGTTTCACTCAAGGTAAACAAAAAGTAGTTATTTTTACCGACTTTAGTAAGGCTTTTGACAGTTTTCCTTATTGTCCACTGATTCTGAAATTGCGTCTGTTGGGATTTCCGCGGGGGGGTTTTAAAAGGATAAAATCTTATCTTCAGTCTGTTTAATAGTTCCACTTCTCTCCGGTATTCGTGACCTCTGGAGTTCCCCAGGGTAGTCATCTTGGACCTCTTCTCTTCGTGTTATTTCTTACTGACCTGCCTAATGTAGTTACGTATTCACGTGCATTGATGTACGCAGATGACTTAAAAATATTTCTGAGCCTTAACTCGGACAACGATTCTGCTTTGCTTCAGGTTGATTTGAATTCTAAATATATATATGTAGGGCTCTTACTCTCTTATCGTAGAACCCCTCTTCTGAAGAACTTTTTATTGAATTCTTATCAACTTGAACAGGTGGAATCTCTTCATGATCAGGGTATTACCCTCGACCATAAACTTTCTTTTGGCACTCACTTTGAACTTTCTGTGAATAAAGCCATGGGCATGCTGGGTCTTATTAAACGTTGGTCTAAGGAGTTTAGTGATCCCTACACGATCTCTTGTTTATGTCCCTCGTGAGGCCCATTTTGGAGTTTGGTTTGTGTATTTGGAACCCTCCATCACTTACCCTGTGTAAGCGCATCGAATCTGTCCAAAAACATTTTATTTTGTTTGCTCTTTCCAACCTGGTTGAGACTTCCTCCTTATATTTCCAGACTTAAGCTTTTAGACTTATCTTCACTTGAGCATAGAAAAACTATGTTGGGTATAATGTTTCTAAACAAGCTTATAAAGGGTGATATTGACGCTGAGTACTTACTCGGGCGCGTGAACTTTAATGTCCCTTCAAGACAAACACGAAACTATATTCCCTTGAGGCTTCCTGTAGGGATTACAATAATATCTTTCCTCTTCTCAGTGGTGACCTTTCCGACGAAGGCTTTAGGTCTGTTATCTTCAACTCTTCCACTTGCGTTTCTAATATTTTCTGAAATTCCTTCCGATCATTATTAGTGCGGTAAATAACAAAAATACTTGACTTGAAACTTGAAGAACAAAATTCTTATTTCAAGTACAATTTTTTTTCATCTCGAAATACTGTATTGAAGACTGTTTCGGTTTACGTTTAGTACATTTCTGAACAAATTTCAAATATTTTGATCATACTTAATTTTGTACGGTCGAAGAAACATCGTTACTTTAAAAAGTAATAATACCTTCTTGAAAGTCATTTCAAACAAAAGTTTATAAAATAGGTAAAAACTGTTTTTGTCCCTATAAGCTATTTTCTCATAGAAATATCAGGGCTTTGAGTTGTCCGTCTGTATTTAAGCATTTACTCTTTTTTTTAAATATTTAAAAAATTTCCATTTATAACATTTCTTCTATAAAAAGTAGCCATCTCTATGTAATTCGACAAATTTTTCCATTCCATCTCCCCGTTCAGGGCCATAAGCACAGGTTTTGCATACCAAAGAAATCCCGTTGGATATCGTCCTACAAAATGTTGCACGTCCTTCTGCTCATTCATATTGCATAGTGAGCAAATACCTCCATTTGCAGCTGTTTAACCATAAAAAGATCTTCTCTGCTTCATAATCCAAGTTATCTCTCGTTTGCTTGAAAGACTCTTTGAGTATGTGTCCTTTCCAAGCTAATTAAGGTCTCTTTATACTCTTGATGCACTTACTGACGCCTTGTTCATGTGTTGCATGCGGTTGTCTGCTTTAAATGCGTTCAGGAACCGAACATTGTGGTCAATCCGAACTGGATGCGAGTGGTTGTCTCCGAGTGATATGCCTTGATGCGCGAACATTTCTCTAAGCCTCGCAAACCACCTCAAATTATTTCAGGAAATGCGGGAGTGTAGAATCTTTATACTCAAATAATATTCTTGTCAGGTATTTGAGTAGAAGTGTTAGACTATAGATGTGTCCATCTTCTAGTCCTGCGTCAATTCCCAAAATGTAGTTCGGTGTGCTTTCTGGTAGCTTGAGTATCCTCTTTATAAAATATCGCTGAAATTGGACTGCCTCTTCCTTTATTTCTCCACCCCAGACTTGAGCTCCATAGCTGACTGAGTTAAAGAATTTCCAGATGCTAGGTTCACTGTACCTTTGATGATGAAATTCGTTGATTTAGGTGCATTAAATTCTGAAGATATTCCCAAATTTTTCTTCACAATATTCCTCCGATTAAATTAAATAAGGCTGCAAAAATCCATAGGAAATGAATTAACCAAAAACCGAGATAGATTCACTGTACATCAGAAATCTACCCTCACTGCATAACCAAACTGTAAGAACCAGGAAGGGAATATTAAGAACAGATTCGATTTAAAAATAATTCACATTTTCCTCAATGCAGGATATTTTGTACTTGATCTAGGTTAGGTTAGGTTGAGATGGCTAAGAGACAGTAAGACTGTCCCTACACTTAGGCCAAGATAGGCCCCATTGCGATACCATGTTATTCCCTATTTAAGCCAGGGGGGTTCCTCCCTACTGAACTATTGTGACGACGTTAAGAATTTTAGTAGAGACGGAATCTCTATAACGTTTACTTCCGAGAGGTTGAGTAGAAAGGGGTGACCAAGAGTTTTGAGTCTCCTTCTACTAAGAGCTAGGCAATGGCAGAGAAGATGTAGTAAAGTCTTCTCCTCTGCTTCACACTGGCAGCTTCTGCAGAAGTCGTTGTGAGTTACACTCAAGCGTGCTGCATGCTTGCCGATGAGGCAGTGACCCCAACCAGAATTGAGATGTTTTCTCTACTTTGGCGCAGAAGACTGTTGGTTCGTTTTAGGTTGAACGAGGGCCACCTGAGTCTAGCTACGGCGCAAACCGGAAGGTTGTTCCATCGTTCTGTAGCCAGGCGCCATGTTTCATTCCTTGTAAATAGTTTATAAGAGGCTAAGGGCATCCCTATAAAGCTCTTAGCTGGGAGGAGCTGAGTGGTAGTGCCCTGTCTTGCCAGTTTGTCGGCTGACTCGTTTCCCTCAATGTTGCGGTGTCCAGGCACTTAGATGAGGTGGATACGGAGATGCTGAGCGATCGGCATTTAAGGATCTACGGCATTCCGTGAGAGTTTGTGTTTGTACTTCAAGAACGCTTTTTCTTACACTTTTCGGTTTCATGCAAGTACGAATAGTTCTTGATTCAATAACGTTTGTTCTCATTTTAATATCATTAACTGTGTTTGTTCAATTATGAGACCACATATTCTAGATTTTTTTTAAGGTAAGAAGAGTTCTATCTGACAGTCTTTTATACACTTGAAAAGTGATTATAATTTTGCCCAGAAGTTTGCAACGCATGGAAGGAATCATCTCCGACCACATAAAGTATATATATTCTTGATCAGCATGACGAGCTGAGTCGATTAAGCTTTGTCCGTCCGTCTGTCCGTCCGTCTGTCTGTCCGTCTGTCTGTTTTTACGCGAACTAGTCCCTTAGTTTTGAAGCTATCGAGTTGAAACTTTGCACAGAGTCTTCTTGTTACTGCACGCTGCTAATATGTCGGAACCGACCGGATCGAATGACTACTTTTTGTAGCTGCCATACAAATGTTTGGTCGGAAAATGGGTTTTAGTGAGAAAACTGTTTTGTTCACAATATTACCGCTCTCAAACATGGTCATGGGTAATATTGAATGTTTTTAAGCTGATCTGCGAAGTTTGGTCGAAGTTGCTAACCGTTGAGACAAGCTATTTCAAGTGTATCAGAACTTCGGCACAGACGAAGTTAGCTTTGCCTTTCTCGTTTT
>JAEIFU010003264.1:0-30939 GCA_018904235.1 Lordiphosa stackelbergi | reverse complement strand
TTGAACGTACTGCGCATTGTACGTCAACGTCCATATAAACATTTATTGTCGGGGTGTGTCAATATATTCGAAAGTTGCCATTGATTTTACTAACAAATTTAGAAAATTTCATAAAATCCAAAAATAAATTTAAAATTTCTAACTCTAAATTTTGAGACACACCAAACAAATCTTAAAACCAAATTACCAAAAACACTTGAGAACTATATAAAGAAAATCAAACTTTGATCCTATTTCTCACGCTTCGCGGCAATAACGCGATATTGTTTTACCAGCAATTGCGCCCGGCGCTTCTGCATGAGCTTTTTGCGCTTCAGCGTTGGGCCACTCGTCGGTTACGTTCATAAGCGTCTCGCAATTTTTGCAGTCCTTGCAGTTGTTAGTTTCGCTTTTCCAGTTTATGAGGCGAACTCTTTGCGCTGTGAGGCGCTGGCTGGCCATATTGCAGTCCATCACTATCACGATAGCGCTGAATGACCGTACGTTTAGGAGGGCGCGCTTTGTGTACGTACATTCAAGCCCAGATCAGTTATGCTGCCCCAACTGTAGACATCAATTGAGCTTGAGGCAGCAGCGGCATTGCCAGTTGGGGTAGTGCTAGTTACACTTGAAAAATATTGAGTCCAAGAGAGCATTTCCTCATCCTTTACAAGCAAAAAGAGCCAATTTCAAAAACACCAAGTGTGACAAAAAAATTTTAAATAATTATTAAAAGTGGGAGGGAGAAGGGGACAAAAAAAACAAAGAATATGGGGCGTGGATCAACAAAGCACACAATGGGGTTGTCTGTGGTCAAGTACTCCCATTAAATCTAATACTTCACAAATGATACGAAATAGAAAAGCTAGAGAAATAATTTTTGAAAACAATCCTTTTTGAAAACAATCCTTTTTTATGTGACATATTTTCATTTCGTCGTTTGATGCAGTTCAAATTATGGTTCATCTGATTGCGCCGACGAAGTTGAGGCATATACATATGTGATTTTGCATGAAAAGATTCTTGGTAATAATTGTGGTACACCAATTGTGTCAACAATTAAGCTACTGGATTCCACTAACACTTTTCTCGCACTTAAACGTGTTTGAAACCATGAAAACATTCTTAACTGGTGGTCAGAATCCTCCACAAAGTTCCCACAATTGTATGAGATTTGAAAAGTGGTTTTTTCTGTTCCAGCTTAGTGAGGAGCGCCTATTCTCTGGCGTAAAATTTATAATAAATCCACTAAGAAGTTGCATGGACTCAACCACATTGACTGCAATTTTGTTACTGGAAGCAAATCACAAGAATTTTATATAGTGGACGTATAAATTTCGAAAACTTATAATACATAATATAATATTTATGAGCATATAATGCAATTATTAGATCATACATGTTTAGTAAGTAAAGAAATACGAAATATGAAGTCTATATATTTTTTACTTTAAATGTAAAACCATTAATTTTTTGTTGAATTTTGATTCGTTTTATTAAACGGGGATAAAATGATTTAGATTTATCTCAGAAGTTAATTTTTTCAGTATTAAAAATAAGTATTACTTCTATCGGTACGTACCGGTACGTACCGGTATACCGAAACAAAAATCTGGGTACCGTATCGAAACCGAAAACCGAAATTAAATGAAAACCGAAATAGAACCTTTAACCGAAACATTAATTTCGGGACGTACCGGTACCGGAACCGGAACCGAAATTCGTTTCGGGATTAAGCCCTGGTTTTAACTGACCGCGGAAGTATGTATGTGCAATAACGACTGCAGGACAACTGAGATATGATGCTCTTGCATCAATATGAAAATACAAATGATATAACGACATATTCTCATCTCACATGGAAAGTGTAAGATACATCAATTTGAAAATTTTACACAAATTAGTACACAATACAGCAAATATTTCTGCATCATTAAGTCCAAAAAAAGCAATTTTTGAGTTATGCCATTCTTGAAGTAAGTGAGCGTAATCTTATACGGTTATTTAGAGTATGTTACAGTTGGGCTTAACCAACTTTCTTACGTGTTTGAGTTATGAGAGACTTAAAGTAAGTGAGCGATATGTATAAAAAGAAGCACTGAATGAATAAAAAATTTTGGTATCCATAATATTGATCCTTCAAGGACATGTGATGTATCAATGGAAAGGTATTGAAACATAGATCATATATATATGTCTACTTCTAAAATGCAGCGCCTGGTTCAAAAGATATTCAAAATCAATTTTTATTTTCAATTTTAAAATAAAAATTGAAAAATAACTCTTATTTTCAATTTTTAAATAAAAATAACAGTTATTTTTCAATTTTTATTTTAAAAATTGAAAATAAAAGTTTATCCTGATTTTGGATTGCTCACTCAAATTTCGGATATGGGGTGCCTCCAAAAGGGTCTAGGACACTAATTTGGCTTTGATTTTTTTAAAGTCCATAACTCTTATTTGCGATCCCTGAAAAAAACATAAAAATAAGAAGAAATAGTTTGCTCCTTCTGGGACTTGATCCCAGGCCTCCACGTTTGCTAAGCGAATGTCATGTCAACTAGACCAACTGCGTACATACTTAACGACGGTTATGACGGAACGTCTTGCTTAAGGCTAATGGTCGAGTGGGCTAAGACGTCGTCCGTGTGTTCAGTATTTGTGAGTGGTCTCGAGGTCAAGTCCCAGTAAAGAGTAAGTAAAAAAAATAATTGTTAATGCTTATTTCAAAATTAATTTATAGCTTAAAAAAAGTGGGTTGGTGAAGAGGAGACGGGAGGTTGTGATTGGGTGAAGTTAGAGGGGTGGATCCAACAACAACCAACACGGGTTGGTCTGTGGTCGGTCGTCCTTCTCTTTCTACAATTTTTTTTTTAGTCTTTTACTGCCAGCTGCTTCCTCCTCATGCCAGCGCAGCCAAAATCGCTTGGGAATTTTTAATCGACATAACAGCTGAAATTGTCTAAGGGTTTTTAAGAAAAATTGCTCTGAAATCTAGAACACAATTTCTATTTTTTAGAAAAGCATTTTCTTAAATATAAGGCGAGTCGCCTTTGGCCCTTTTTAGGGTGATTTTCTAAATATTAGGGCGAAAATTTCACTTTTTAGGGCGAGTTGTTTTTTTGTGGTGTAGCTTATTCAGTAATTATTATGTTAGCTATACGCGATTTGTACTTGAAGAACAAAATGATCTTAAATTAAAACCTTGTATTTTTTGAGTCAAGCATTACATTTCTATTTTAAAATTTTTTACGGTCAATTTGAATTTAAGAACGAATTTAACACCTAGCTGCTAGGCAGTGACCGGTTAATATGCCTATAAGCAGTCTACAGTCTCTTCTTTGAAGCTGTAGCAAATAGTGCGTGAGTTTTGGTCTCTTGTCTTGCATATAATTTAAAAGATTCTGTTTTCGGTCGTGTTGTTCCACTTTTCCTCAGCTTCATCTTCGTTCGATTGCAATTCGCTTATACATTAATCAACACCCAAATAAACTGGCTTTGCGCTCAACGCATCAAACTTGCATACTCAAAATGTTCGCCGTTGAGTTTAATTCAATTGCATTGTTGGCAAGGCTGCAAACCCGTCCTGAACCGAACCCCGTGGAACCGGTTCGGTTCGGGTTTTTTGGGTCCGACGAACCGGACCATGAATTGAACCCCCGATTATTTTGGACTCCACGAACCTGAACCCGAACCGGACCACTTTTTCGAAAAATTAGGACCGGTTCACCAAATTATGTAGTTTTTCCAACGCCTGCAGGGAAATAAAGAAAATAAGGAATCTGACTTGTAAAATTCAAGAAGTTCTCCAACTCTACGACAAAGCGTGTTCCAAAATACCTATTATATATAAAAGGTGTAAATGATGTTATAGAGAATTGTTGTACATCGACAATTGTTTTCAAATTTTGCCCTGACTATACTTGCTGTTCCAGAAACTCTGGTATCAGTTGAACGGGCCTTTAAGTTTAATATTTCTAATCTAAGAGCTAGCATAGATGAACAGCTCCTAGATTAGCGATTACGATTTGCGATTGCTGATGAGTTTCTGCTGAATGAAATTGATTGGAATTGAAAATGAAAAGAAGTCAAATTAAATCGAATTTTTAATTTGTTTTTTACTGTATAATATAGCTCTTAGCAAGCATTTTAATTAGTGTTAAAGTGTATATCAAGTGGAATTCGGTTTCCAATATAATGACAAAATTGAAAGCTATTCGAACGTGACAAAAATAGAAGTGATTTTCGCGAGCAAAGACAAAGTTTAGCGAAACCTAACACAATAACTAAGCCCAAATAATCTTAATATCTTATGAATGAATAGTTCTTTAAAATGTATATTATTTGATTTAAAAATCTTCAGTTCATTTTTTGTAATAAAATATTTATCTCTGTCGATACGTGACATGTCGAACGTGACCTTTTTTCCATCATTATATTTATGTGGTTTCTCCTATAATGCGAAGCAAAAACTTACAGTTAATTGCATTGGCATAGTTTCTCATGGTTTCTTATGCATTCTTGTATAGCCCTTTGTACCATCAGAAAGATTTTAGATAGCGAAAGAACATGATCTTAAGTCACTTTTTTTTAAAAAATTAAGGAAATTTAATGTCAATATGAGTAAAATCGCGCTAGCACGGCCGTGAAACCGAGTATATCCAATTGGGTTATTCGTAAATGTAAGATTAGCTTACGTTAGTTTAATTTGATTGTTTCCCTATGAAAATTCGACCAAATATAGTGTTTATAACTACTTTAATTTTTTGGCAAAGGTGCATTGCTTCTTGAGCCAGTCTGGTACGACTGTGAAGTTGGTTTTTGTGATCATGTAGTCCGTGCTACTGTAGTAGTAGTTGTAGTAGTAGTAGAATTATCATTTATTTCTAAATTGTTGCGTAATATTAACATGATCTGTATAAGAAGTTAAGCTACTATAATGATTTAAGAGTACTGTCGTTGGTAACAAAAAAGCAAAACTAAAACAAGTGAGAAAGTCGGTCAAGCCCGACTATAACATACTCTGTACCCGGTGTATATGCTGAATGCGTCGCTGCCACTGTGCTCATCTCTAATTTTTTTTTTCTCTCTCTCTCTTTGATGCATGCAATGCGGTGTTGTTTAGTGTGTGGGAGGCGTCTTTTTACACTTTTTTTCTCATAACTTGAGAACCGCTCATCCGATCTTTATCATTTCTTCGGCAAATAGATAGATATTACTAATGAGTAACTATCTCTAGAAGGTACGAATCACCTATCTACAAAACTGTGGGAGATATAACGTTTTTTTTAAAATTGCGGGGGCGGGAGGGGGCGTGGCAAAATTTGAAAATAAACTTGATCTGCCTGCAAGTATAAGAAGCATTTGTCCCATACATGTCAAACCTCTATCTCTTACCATCTCTGAGATCTGTTTGTTCATACGGACGGACAAGACGGACATGGCTATATCGACTCGGCTGTTGATGCTGATCAAGAATATATATACTTTATAGGGTCGGAAATGATTTCTCACCCTGTTACATACTTTTGCACAAACTTAATATACTCTATGTACCTTCGGTACAGGCATAAAAAATATTTGCTGGATTTGGGTTTTTCAGAGATGAAACTTTACCTGAAATAGTCGGTGTTCAAACAAGATTTTCTAATAAAATAATGGAAATAATATTAGCATTGGAAACGGGCATGGAAGATGGCCATTTTTATACCTATATCCCTTCACCTGAATTATGTCGGAATTATGTCTAATCGAATTTCGTGTTAGGTTTGCAACATAATACATTAACCCTACCAGGAACTATTAAATATTTTGAATGGTGACATAGATGGAAGTTGGGTTGGGCTAGTAAACTACCTAGAATATGCCATGAAGTACAGAATGTGGTTAATGTTAGCTTTTAAAATCTTGTAATGTAATATTTATAAATATCCATTGTAACCGAACGGCTGAGCACTCTCGGAACTCAATGGGAACGATCGGGTATCTCGCAACGAGCTTGGCAGCCCGGTGTAGTACCAGACGGTTCAACGTGGGGTGCAAAGTCAATAGATGGGCTGACGGTTCCTTAAAACCATGCCTTAACACGCTTAATATTTAAGATGTAATAAATATTGTAGAATGAAAAAAATAAAACCTAATGAAATATTTTAGTTCTGTGGCCATGAAGAATTTTTCAAGAGATTTACCAACCAACTGTAGGCAAAATCCTAGAGATGACTGAGTCACCCCCGTATAAGATAATTGAACTTAGTACATTTCTTGAATAAATGAGATTATAAATGGGGCCGATTTTGTCTGCATGGTTTGTCAATGTGATATTTTATACTAATAACCGTAACCGTAACCGAAACCCGAAACCATCATATCATACAACCGTAATATAACCGTAACCGGACAAAATCGATCGGACTAAACAGTTACCGTAACCCTAACTGTTATTCGTTTTGGTTTTAGTCTCTGAGTACAGGAAAAACCGGAAATACTGATAACCGATAATGTTAATAAAGGTTACAGGGTTACGGTTATAAGAACAAATTTTTTTCGGTCACGGTTGCGGTTGAAAATTGTTAAGTGTTTTTAGCTTTAAAGGTTAAGGCTTAGGTCTCTGTTTACCATTAAACTGTATTGTGAAGATATTAATTAATGCTTGGAAATTGGGCAGGGTGAAATGTGTGTTAATGTAGTTGACAAACTTTCTTAAAACCGAGCAGGCCCTCATATTTTTGACTTTTAGATTGGTGTCAACTGCTCATAGGTTTTCTCAGTTCCGTGTTTGATTTACAACAGTAACATACGTAGTAACAAAATTTTAGTTAGTAAAAAAACAAGCAAAATATTTCAACAATCCTAAAATTTAAATTACCAAGTCTAAAATTTCAAGTTTAATACAAAAATGTCCATCGTAATGAAACCAAAACGTCCCGAGTCTAGCTTCTTAATGTGGCTAAATGCAAGTGGTCGCGCTCAGATTAAAAAGGATAATCCAGAATTTACAACAATTCAGGTTTCCAAAAAAGGGGCAGAAATATGGAAACAAATGGATGACGCGGAGAAGTGGTCGTGGCGCACCTTGGCAGCTGTCAAAATGCGCCAATATAAAATCAGGAAGCAAAATTGGCTAAAACACAAAGAAAAGCCTTAAAGTGCCACCGGTGATCGACGCAAACTAAACTAAGGTAAAGTAAAACTAAATGACTCCAAATTCTGATTACTTTAAATTTCTTTTAACCGATTGAACGACACCTCCTATTTATCCGTCGACAATTTCCAACTGTTAAATCTTGATGAAAGTCTAAACCACAGATTAAAACCGAAACAAATAACGGTTTGGCTTACGGTTACTGTTTTGGCCGATAGGTTTTTCCCGGTTACGGTTATATTACGGTTACGGTACTGGTTACGGTTATCAACCTTATTCTGTTTCGGGGACAAAAGCAGGGATTCATTATAAGTTTACTTCTGAAAACAAACGCGTAATATTAACATGATCTGTATAAGAAGTACTATAATTATTTAAGAGTACTGTCGTTGGTAACAAAAGCAAAACTAAAACAAGTGAGAAAGTCGGTCAAGCCCGACTATAACATACTCTGTACCCGGTGTATATGCTGAATGCGTCGCTGCCACTGTGCTCATCTCTAAGTTTTTTTCTCTCTCTCTCTCTCTTTTGATGCATGCAATGCGGTGTTGTTTGCGTGTGTGTGGGAGGCGTCTTTTTTACACTTTTTTTCTCATAACTTGAGAACCGCTCATCCGATCTTTATCATTTCTTTGGCAAATAGATAGATATTACTAATGAGTAACTATCTCTAGAAGGTACGAATCACCTATCTATAAAACTGTGGGAGATATGACGTTTTTTTCAAAATTGCGGGGGCGGGAGGGGGCGTGGCAAAATTTGAAAATAAACTTGATCTGCCTGCAAGTATAAGAAGCATTTGTCCCATACATGTTAAACCTCTATCTCTTACCATCTCTGAGATCTGTTTGTTCATACGGACGGACGGACATAGCTATATCGACTCGGCTGTTGATGCTGATCAAGAATATATATACTTTATAGGGTCGGAATTGATTTCTTCACCCTGTTACATACTTTTGCACAAACTTAATATACTCTATGTACCTTCGGTACAGGCCTGTTTTCAGAGATGAAACTTTACCTGAAATAGTCGGTGTTCGAACAAGATTTTCTAATAAAATAATGGAAATAATATTAGCATTGGAAACGGGCATGGAAGATGGCCATTTTTATACCTATTCCTTCACCTGAATTATGTCGGAATTATGTCTAATCGAATTTCGTGTTAGGTGTTTTCATAAATTTACGTTAACCTACCAGGAACTATTAAATATTTTGAATGGTGACATAGATGGAAGTTGGGTTGGGCTAGTAAACTACCTAGAATACGCCATGAAGTACAGAATGTGGTTAATGTTAGCTTTTAAAATCTTGTAATGTAATATTTATTAATATCCATTGTAACCGAACGGCTGAGCACTCTCGGAACTCAATGCGAACGATCGGGTATCTCGCAACGAGCTTGGCAGCCCGGTGTAGTACCAGAAGGTTCAACGTGGGGTGCAAAGTCAACAGATGGGCTGACGGTTCCTTAAAACCATGCCTTAACACGCTTAATATTTAAGATTTAATACAATATTGTAGTGAAATGATAAGAAAATAATAAAACCTAATGAAATATCTTGAAGTTCTGTGGCCCCCAAGAATTTTTCAAGTGATTTACCAACCAACGGTAGGCAAAATCCTAGAGATGACTGTGTCATAAGGTATAAGATATTTAAACTTAGTACATTTCTTGAATAAATGAGATTATGAATGGGGCCGATTTTGTCTGCATGGTTTGTCAATGTGATATTTTATACTAATAACCGTAACCGTTACCGAAACCCGAAATTATCATATCATACAACCGGTAATATAACCGTAACCGGAGCGGGCAGAGAGGAAGTCGAGAAAACAGTTACCGTAACCCTAAGCTGTTATTCGTTTTGGTTTTAGTCTCTGAGTACAGGAAAAACCGGAAATACTGACAACCGATAATGTTAATAAAGGTTACAGGGTTACGGTTATAAGAACAAATTTTTTTCGGTCACGGTTGCGGTTGAAAATTGTTAAGTGTTTTTAGGTTACAATTTTAATCTTTACTGCATTGTGAAAATATTAATTAATGCTTGGAAATTGGGCAGGGTGAAATGTGTGTTAAAGTAGTTGACAAACTTTCTTAAAACCGAGCAGGCCCTCATATTTTTGACTTTTAGATTGGTGTCAAGTGCTCATAGTTTTTCTCAGTTCCGTGTTTGATTTACAACAGTAACATACGAATTAACAAAATTTTAGTTAGTAAAAAACAAGCAAATATTTCAACAATCCTAAAATTTAAATTACAAGTCTAAAATTTCAATACAAAATGCCCATCGTAATGAAACCAAAACGTCCCGAGTCTAGCTTCTTAATGTGGCTAAATGCAAGTAGTCGCGCTCAGATTAAAAAAGATAATCCAGAATTTACAACAATTCAGGTTTCCAAAAAAGGGGCAGAAATCTGGAAAACAATGGATGACGCGGAGAAGTGGTCGTGGCGCACCTTGGCAGCTGTCAAAATGCGCCAATATAAAATCAGGAAGCAAAATTGGCTAAAACACAGACAAGTGCCACCGGTGATCGACGCAAACTAAATTAAGGTAAAGTAAAACTAAATGACTCCAAATTCTGATTACTTTAAATTTCTTTTAACCGATTGAACGACACCTCCTATTAACCCGTCGACAATTGCCAACTGTTAAATCTTGATGAAAGTCTAAACCACAGATTAAAACCGAAACAAATAACGGTTTGGATTACGGTTACTGTTTTGGCCTATAGTTTTTCCGGTTACGGTTATATTACGGTTACGGTACTGGTTACGGTTATCAACCTAATTCTGTTTCGGGGACAAAAGCAGGGATTCATTATAAATTCTACTTCTGATAACAAACGCGTAATATTAACATGATCTGTATAAGAAGTTAAGCTACTATAATGATTTAAGAGTACTGTCGTTGGTTACAAAAAAGCAAAACTAAAACAAGTGAGAAAGTCGGTCAAGCCCGACTATAACATACTCTGTACCCGGTGTATATGCTGAATGCGTCGCTGCCACTGTGCTCATCTCTAAGTTTTTCTCTCTCTCTTTCTCTCTCTCTCTAAGATTGTGCGTTGGTTGTGCAATGGTGGGAGGGGGTGGAGAGGGGTGATTCACTTATTTGCTCATAACTTGAGAACCGCTCATCCGATCTTTATCATTTCTTCGGCAAATTGATACATATTACTAATGAGTAACTATCTCTAGAGGGTACAAATCACCTATCTACAAAACTGTGGGAGATATGACGTTTTTTCAAAATTGCGGTGGCGGGAGGGGGCGTGGCAAAAATTGAAAATAAACTTGATCTGCCTGCAAGTATAAGAAGCATTTGTCCCATACATGTTAAACCTCTATCTCTTACCATCTCTGAGATCTGTTTGTTCATACGGACGGACGGACGGACAGACGGACATGGCTATATCGACTCGGCTGTTGATGCTGATCAAGAATATATATTCTTTTTAGGGTCGGAAATGATTCCTTATTCCTGTTACATACTTTTGCACAAACTTAATATACTCTATGTACCTTCGGTACAGAGTATAAAAATCAAGCATGAAAATTGGTGGTAAAACCGGCTTGGCCTACTGCCGTCAGCCGAAAACTTAACGCGTCTTTCCACTTCCCTGACTACTACACCTGGCTTCAGGGTCAAAAAAGCTTCAGTATGCGCAAGTTTCTGTATCCTCTATATAAATTCCTCCTTAACCAATTGCCTATAACGTTGTGCTTCGAAGATATAGCCAATGAGCTTTGGCCAACTTTCTCCATTTAAAACTTGCAGGCATTCCTCTCTGCTAAGACTGTCCCTTTTCCAATAAATTCGACGTATCTCCCTTAAGATCTCTTTCTTCTTCTCTTTCTCTCATACTGCATAATAAACACTCTTCCGAGCGTTCGATTCTGTGGGGGGAGTATTCCAAACTCAAGAGCTCTACTCTTGCCTTGAAAATTGCCGCAATTCCATTTAGGCCTATATCTTTGTTGAAGTAGTTTTTGGCTCCAAGGTTGTGCTCTAATGCACTCCGCATTGTCTCGAGACAATCTTTTCATACCCTCGATCAATAGTCTATGGTTCATTTTCCAGGTGGATAGATTCTCAAAAGAGCAATTTACTTTCAGTGATGTTGCAAGAGATTCCCACTTTTGAAAGAACTGCTTCTTCGTTTGCATCCAGTGCGTAGCGATAATTTTTGGCAGTCGGTGCGCTTCCATGTTCATGGTCTTCCTCATGTAGCTTAAATGTAAGTGTAGCGGGTCGGCATAAACTGGAGATAGTCCAGTTTCGAGAAAGATGGCATGGTTTGGCGTGTTCCTTGGAAGTCTAAACAATCGCTTTATACATCCCATCAACAATTTTTCCACATCTTCATATGGAGTGTGTCCCCATACTGGGGCGGCATAGCACATTATGGATCGCAATGTTGCTTCAAAGACTTTGAACTTTGCGCTGCTTTTTACATTCTTTTTTGCTATGAAGGAACGCCATGTGTTGTTGATAGCAAGTCTGGCATCTTTGAGTTTTTGTCGCACATGTTTGGTGAAACTCATTGATGGAGTCAATAGCACTCCCAGATATCTGTACTCCTTGACCACTTCAATTTCGTGACAATTCGCGGTTGATCATCTGTTCAGCTTCGTGGCAAGTCATCCTCTTGCATCTTCAACGAAATTATTTTTGATTTGTCGAACCAAATTGCTTTGGAAGTATTCATGAGTGCGGTTGATCATCTCTTGCAGCTTCTATGGGCTCCCCCCAGTCCGCCAGAAGCACCATGTCATCTGCCTACATGAGTACCTTGACAATGTGTGCTCCGATTTTTACACCTCCAGGCAGAATTTCCGTGATATCATCCACAAACAGCGAAAAAAGCAATGGACTGAGGAGGCAGCCTTGTTTCAGACCTGTATTGGTCTCAAACCACTCTGACACTGATTTTCCGTCCCACACGGCAAAGCGATTCTCGCTGTATAGGTTGCAAATAATTTCCAATATTTTCGTAGAAATTCCGCAATTACTTAACTGCAGCAGTAGAGCCCTTCTATCGATTGCACAATGGTCCCAAAGTCGATTTATTTGGCATAAAGTCCAAAGAAAAAGTTGCGATTTGTGGAAAAATCGATTTATTTTTTAAAAGAGTATATCCCAGTGGTCATAGAATCGAAAAATTGTATTATGAAATGCAGCCCTGAAAGTCAGCCATTCATTTAACTCCGCACGTGGCTTTTGTTGTGGCAAAATTTTGTCTAAGTTTATTGCCTTTAAAATAAACGAAAATTGATTAAAACAATTAAAGTAAACTATGCAAAATAATGTCCAAGGTATGTTAATGCTTCGTTTGAGTTTGTTCTATATTGTGCTTTGTCCTCTGTTTTATTGTTTTTGTTGTGTCTTGTTTTAGGCGAGCTTAACCTCAAAATAATTCTGTTTCGTGGAGTAAAAGTTTGGTGGATTGTCGTAACTGTTAATGCAATATTGTTCATTAAAGTGTCCGCTATACGATAGTCTAATTGGTTTTTTTTTCCCGAATTTTCGCGAGCCCGTGAAATTACGATTTTTTCAGACCACTTCGAGTTTGAGCACAAAAAATGATTGAAGAATGCATACACGAAAGGCAGTCGTCAGAATAATATGCACGTCGTTTTTCATAGAGCTATGGACTCTAGCGATCCACTGATCTCTAGTTAATGTTTAAATTAAAGAAGGGCACAAAATAAAGAGATTCCTCTTCCGACGGATGTCATTCCGCTTTTGGTCGTTCATTCTTTTACATTAAGTTGTAGTATGGAACCTCTTTGTGATGAAGATAATACTGACTATACCGATTCGGATGGATACGATATTGAGAATAAATACTGTTTACATTTAGATTCTGAATTTAATGATTAAAAATATATACCTAATTAAAGTTGTTGCTTCTGTAAATATTGCATTTATTACATCATCAAAATCAGCTAAATTCATGCTAGTCGGCCTGATCGTTTATATGGCAGCTATATGAAATAATAGTCCAAATTGAACCAAATTTGGTAGGACACCTTGTGAGCCTAAAATACGTGTATAAACAGAATTTCAGTTCAATAGTTTGAAAAACAACAAAGTTAGTGAAAATCGGCCAGATCGTTTATATGACAGCTATATAAAATAATGGTCTAAACTGAACGAATCTTTGTAAGTCGCCTTGGGGGCCCGCAATATGAGCATAAACTAGAGCATAGACTTTAGGCCAAAAAACCATTGTGCAATGGCGCAAAAGCAAAAAATGCCGCATGCAATTGTGAAATCAATTTTTCTAATCTTTCCCACATACAATTAGTAGGGCAGAATCTGTAGTTAACTTCAAACCTTCTAGGAGAGCTGTGCAGATATGTAACCCTGAACATCTATGACCACGTCAATCACAAGCTCCAAGAACTCGAGCCCTTTTGACTCTGTCCACTTTAGGCAGCGGCCCTTTTTTCAATAATCTCGTATGTCGTCTAAGATTCAATAAATAACACTAGTTTACAGGCATAAAGACCCATTTCTACTGAATTTTCTTTTGGTGCAGTTTGGAATGGTGATCTCAAAAATCGATTTCAAAAATTTTTTCATTGCTCCGTTTTTGAAATATATTTTTTTCGGTAGGTTCTCTTACATTTTAAGCCATATCCTGACTTCATAATTGTCAGATAGAGTCAAGCAAAATATGAATCGAAAGGCAATTGAACTGCCAGTAATTGCGTAGAACATTGTTTTTAAACGGTTAGTTGTTTGGATACAATAAACCAAAAACATTTCAAAAAATTCAATTTTTTGCTAAAAAAATGCAAGAAATTTCACTTTTATACGCATAGAAAAAATATAAAAAAATCTAAAAAAATATTTTTATTTGTCCTCGCAATTTGACGAAGAAAATAAGGTATTGGTGGTTGACTCCATCTGACAATTATGAAGTCAGATATGGCTTAAAATGTAAGAGCACCTTATGAAATTTTGAAAAAATTCATATTTCAAATACGGACCCATGAAAAAAATTTTGAAATTGATTTCTGATAGGGATGTCGAAAATATCGATATCGAATACTTGTTGAATAAATTTTTGGTGTGTATTTTTGTTAGTTTCGGCCACAAAAATGGGGGTTTTCTGAAGGCATTCTCTTGGATATTACTAGTATTACTGATGCCACTAATATCCAAGAGAATTCCCTTAAGAAACCTTCCTTTTTGTCCAAAAACCAAAAATAAGTATTCATAAAAATATCGTCAAAATGTATTCAATATCGATATTTCGATAACCCTAATTTCTGAGATCACCATTCCAAACTACACTACCAAAATATTTCAGTCGAAATGGGTCATTTATTTTTTTTTATTTTTGTAAACTAGTGTAATTATCATTTAATTACTAAAATATGGAATGCATAATAACTTACTCTTCAACCATAGTGAATACACTTTTGGGTGCTTATCTTGACTTAACTTAATAATTGTTTAATGTAAAAAAAGAAAACAAAAAACCTTTTTTGTACATGCCTTACCGTGACTTGAACCCAGGTCTATTTGACTTTCAGTCTCAGACCTTAAGCGTTGTATACACTTCCACCAAAGACTTACCAAAAACAAAAAACTCCATATAAAAAAAACTCACAAAAATTTTTGTGCCAAAGCCCTTTGGCAGTCTCTTTGTAGGCAGTCCACACTTCCAACAAAAGGCCTCAATTAAATACCGATAAAATACTAGATCTGTATTTTCAGTATTTTTTATCGATATCTCCCTGAATAATTAATTTTTATTTTAAGAGGTATCGCACATGGTCGATACACAAAATGCGTAATCGGGTGAAATTCGAATAATTTTCCCATTACTGATTGAGCGCAATTTATTTAATTTAAACTGGGTAATAATTATGAATTTAATCATTACTGAAGTGTCATATCAGCTCATCAGGCCCCTTAGCCAGGAGTCTGTCGTAAAGAACGCACGTTAATCATTTGTATTTATTGATTGAGAAACTTATAATTTAAAATCAAACCAAAAACAACGCTCGCAAGGTGTACTACACACACACACCTCTCAAACTCAAACACACTGTCCCAAAACAAAAGAATTGTCACTTTTGGTATTTTTGTTTTGGCAGTTCTTTGGTGGAAGTGTATACTAAACTTTAACCCCTACACCACTGCTACCAAGATAGAGAGAACAGCTAAATGTGCTACATAACTCAAAAGTATCTTTTCTATTTTTAATTCATCTTCTCAAAAAGATAACGAAGTGTTTATCAACACTAAAAATTATATTCAATCAGCTAATCCCATGACCTGGGACTGGGCTGGAGATGTCAGTTTATTTTTCCCCAGTACACTTTGTTGTGGGAGATTTAATTTTTGTTGACGTGAAACCCCATCTGTTAAATGGTGTTCGGGCTGAGAGCGATTTCTGAAGGTATCATTGTTTCTAACCGTACGGAAAAGTTAAAGCCTATTTCCACTATAGCAAATATGTACATATTTTCACATATTATCACAAATCAAAAAATATGTAACATATTTCCCATAGGAAAATATATGTACATATTTAAAATATGTGTCCATTCACCCGGAATGTTTTCAGTGTTGTGAAAAACAATACTAGCTATTTTGTTATCGCTTACGCAAAACATCAACCCTGATGCGATCGCAGTTAGGCCCTATTTTGTATGGTATGGTTTTATTTTAAAATGAAGCATTTGTTTCAAGAAGTTCCTAAATAGCAAATCAGTGACTTGGAAGGACTAAAATGAATTCGTGCTCATAGATCTGCGGGAGGATAACTTGGTCGCGGTAAGGTACGCCCAGTAAAACACTCACAAATTTCCACCTTAAACGAGAATTCCGGACAAGGCAAGACATAGATGACGTTACTTGAGAAAAAATGCGTGAAACAATGTCAAGCTTGAAATTGTGTTTTGTCAATTTGAGAAGTACTCATAGTATCATAATAAAAAATAATGTCTCGCAATATGTAAGTTGATTTAATTAATCTAAGCTCTCTAGAACTTAGTTCAAAGATGTAATACACAATTTTTTAAAATTCAAATTATCAACTTGCCATTCACTTGTTTACGACGCTGTAAATATCATATGAAAACGCTCAAACAAAAAGTTAGGTACATTTCGAAATATGTAATTATAGTGGAAATAGGCTATTAGACGATGTTTAACCATTTGTCCTTGTTGTGCACACGGTGTGGACGGTCTAAAGAAAAGTATCCACTATGCCCCTTAGTTCCCAAAATAAATTACTTTTCTGGTGCATCCATTTCAAAACAACGTACAGTAACACGGAACAAGTTATTAGCAAAAACAAGCCCTTCTTGCATACGCCAACAGAAAAAACATGACTTGAACACTGGCCAGAATTGGGCGGACTTTTTTAAATATTCTTTTAAATACGGAATTGTGAATATACACATGTACTTTCTGCAACTTTTCTCTCAACAACAAAACAAGGTGTCCTTCAAATGGACCTAGCTATCACTTGTAGCACTTGAACTTTCATGGTGTTATCAATTTGGTGCCAACTGCTATTGCACATTTTTTCTTGTATTAATTATTGTATTTTTTGCGAACAGTATTTTTTGGGCTTCTTTTTCACTAGTGTCTTCAATTGTTTCGCTGACATTTTCTTCTTGAATAATATTTTTCTGTGACGCCAATGTTAACACTTTTGACTTCTGAGTACTTTTGTCACAGAGCGTCACAGACATTATTGTTACAGTGTGACGCTATGTTAACTCAGCTTTAGATTAATAGGTACTGAAGCCCTCATTTCTTTAAAAATGTTGCATGTGCCAAAGTGCTGAGTAATTGAAATTTCCATCAACTCTTCACTTTTGAAAGAATAAAACCATTATTTAAATTTTTAAAAATTTTAGCCTTTTTTTAAGCTATTTTTAATCGAATTTTTCCATTTTTATTCATTTCTGGGCATCAACAGCTGGCCACACTGGCTTCAAATGACATTTTGAAATGCCATTAAAAATTTAACTTGCTGATGACTTTGCCATTTGGTGTCTGTACTCGAAACTGAACAGAAGTGAAAAAATCTTTAACCTGGTAGGACCTTGGAGTCGAAAAAATACAATTTCCTTAAAGTCTACAAAAGTTTTGTCAACCTATTTTGGTCTATTGTGCGAGATAAACGACAATATGATAAATATTATCCAGTGTAAGTAATTTCGTTTATGCGGCCTGAATGGGTTAATTTGAATAATGCTGCAACCCCCGTGTCCTGCCAATTAATCTACATATTTGCATAAATTAAGCTTAAAGATTTTGCTCGTTTTCATACGATTTTTATATGTGATGGCAGAAATGATTTCTTTTTTTTTTACAGTTTTGACATTTGCAAAATAAAATTTTTTCCGTCTATGCAGCTGATGTCAATTCACAAAAGACCATCACATACTACGTTTATGCTATGAAACTCACGATTTCTTCAATTCGCAACATCAAATTTTCTGCTGTTTCTACGGCTTTTGTAAATTAAGTTAATTAATTAACAAAAGACCATCACACATACATATAAGAATCAAACGATCTGGCAACACCAGCGCAGCGGCACGGCATTTCATAAATTGACTGCAACTTTAGTGTGCAAGTCAAATTCATGCACGCAAATTCGGCGTAAACGTAGTAATATTTGGTACATATTTTATTGTTTAATGATCCATCTATACCAATTACGATTTCCTGTTTTCTTTTATTTGCAGATGATGCAGCTCTAGTCGCTGGAACGGTTGCGGCTCATAGTAAAGATCCTATAAAACCCATTAGCGACTTACAGGCGGTGTCACTGTGTGAGGACATTCATAAGGCCATGAAGGACATACACTTTCGCAGACCCCTGCCCACCCAGATGTATTCCTGGCCTCATCTCATTCAGGGCAATTCTTTGATCCTTATGGATGGCTCAGATACTGGCCGTTCTTGGAGCTATCTACCCAGTCTCTGTTCAATGGTTAAGCGTCGCATGTTCCGTCCCATGACCCTAAATGAAACGAGGGCTGGACCAGTGGCTATTCTGCTCACGGATTCAATGGACAATGCCAATATTTTGTCTAAACATTGTGACTATCTCATGCATGCCTATCGCACAAAAATGCGGAAAGTTGTCAATACCCAAGCTCATTCCATGTCTGCAGTGTGCCGGATGCTGCTCAGTTCGTGTGGGATACTGGTGTCCACTTTGGCGCATTTTTCGAAATTGCTGCAGTTTCAAAACAATGGTTTGAATCTGATTAACCCCCATCGTTTGAAGCATTTAATTTTCGATGACTACGATCGAATGCGTTCAGCGGAGCCACAGCTTTTGGATGACCTGCTCCCGCGCCTGTACAGATTGCCCTTACGTCCACTGCAGCTCATTGTGGTGGCTCAACAATGGCATGCAAATCCATTCCATCAGCTAATGAATAAACTTGCTCAGAATGTTTTGCTACTGTTCGGAAGTTTCCTGGAGGCAGCCATATATGGAGGTCTGAAACTGGAGATAGTTGTAGTGGAGAAAACTACCAACAAATTTATTAAATTACTTGAATTTTTGGAATTGCAACGTGGCTTAGACAAGCGAACTTTGATATATTGCCAGAGTTGGTGGGAAATACAGCATCTGAGCAGGTTCCTGAAGTGTAAGGGTTATCAGTGTGTGGACATCGAACAGGCGGAAGAGCAGGTGAGTTAAATTTTTATACCCTTGAAGAGGGTATATTGAAATTGTCCGGATATATTGTAACGCTCAGAAGGAAGCATCTCCAACCACATAAAGTATATATATTCTTGATCAGCATGACGAGCTGAGTTGATAAGCCGTCAGTTTTAAAGCTATCTTAATCAAACTTTGCACGGATAAATATAGCATATAGCTGCCATAGGAACGATCGGTTAAAAAACTAGTTTTAGTGAGAAAAACTTTTTTGTTTTCCATGCAAACGTGTCCGAAGCTCGTATTTATAAGTTCTTAATGCTTTCACATAATTTCAGCAAGCTTTATGAAAATCGGGCAACTATTTACTATAGCTGCCATACAAAAGATAGGTCTGAAAATAAAGTCTTAGTATGAAAAACTTTTTTGTTTTCATTGCTATCGCTCCCAAGCTCGTTACTGATGAATATGATATGACAACACACAATTATGTCAAGACTGATCCAAATCGGTTATATAGCATATAGCTGCCATAGGAATGATCGGTCAAAAAAATAGTTTTAGTGAGAAAAACTAAGGGTATATAAACTTCGAGCCGAAGTTAGCTTTCCTCTCTTTTTTTTAAGAAGAACATTTATTAACTTACCTCCATCACTTTGTTGATTGTCAGTTGAGGCAACAAAAACACACATGAAGTCTTGCTACAGATAGCCAAATCTCTGATCAGAATCCACTGCCAGTAAACGGTTAACATATTGGGGTACAGGCAGGTAGTTGGTTATTTCACCATCACTTCTGATATGTTTTTTGGAACTTTATATTTATACATTTGATTCTGATGAGTTAGTCCAGCAGGTCTAAATTTTTCAGCTATTTACACTGCAAATGGTGGTACAATGGTTTTTTTCTAGGCAAATAGTATATTAAATACTGAAAACTTCAAACATCCATGCCCTAGATGATGTTCAAAATCTAGATGAAACAATGATGATTGGACTTGTGCGGCCCAGTAAAAACCATCATATTCTTGGCAACCGGCGAACATTGCTAACGCTGCCTTCGCACTGTTTGATACATAAGACAAGATAATCTAGCATGCATTATGATTCTTTTATGAATTTGACAAGCTATTCAAATTTAAAACATAACAAAAAGCAGGATTCTAGTAGGAATATCATCTGTGAAAAAGAAATATCTAGCTAATTTCTTGAAGTAATATTCGAGTGCCCTCCGTACTAGGCTTAAACAGAATTATTTCCAAAAGGTGGTGAAGCAATTAGGAACTAATTTTCATTCCCATACTTTAATCGTCAAGTAAATTCAACCCCAAATATTCCACTTATCCTTTGTGTTAATAAAATTAATAATCCGAAGGTATGCAACATTTTTTTAACTCGGCTATTTATAAGGTTGTCAAAGTAAGTCTTGCGGTATTTCCGCAAGCTTGTCTTTGCAAGCGTGTAGTTCTAGTTGTATTCGTCGCTTCGGTTCATGCTAGAGCTTTTTGGAAAGCTCTTTTCACGCGCTAACACGTGTTTGATTTATTGTTGTTTGTTTTTAGTCGTTCGTGAGTTATAGCGTCGCAAACATGGAGCAAAATAAAGAGAAAATACGGCATATTTTACAGTACTACTACGATAAAGGCAAAAATGCATCTCATGCTGCCAATATTATTTGTGCAGTTTATGGACCCGATACAGTTTCGATTTCCACCGCACAACGATGGTTTCAACGTTTTCGTTCTGGTGCAGAGGTGATCGAAGATGCACCACGGTCCGGAAGGCCTGTCGTCGAAAATTGCGATAAAATCGCTGAATTGATCGAAAGAGACCGGCGTGGCAACAATTTGAAACAAACGTGATCTGCGGGCAGACAATAGGACATTTACATTTTAAATTTGGTTGCTCTAGCTCTTTTAGTCTCTTCTAAACTGTTGATGCTGATCAAGAATATAAATATTTTATATGGTCGGAAATAATCTCATCTGCACGACTTTAGAATAGCCTTTTTACTCTACGAGTAATGGGTATAACAAGTGAGAAAGTCGGTCAAGCCCGACTATAATATACTCTGTACCAGCCTTAACCAAGGAGTCACGTTGGTATCATGCAATATTTTTGTTGTTTTGTACGTTTCTCTCTCTATCTTTCTCTAAGAGTGTCTTTGTTCAATGAAATACGCTGTTGTTGTGGTTTTTTTTTTTTGCTCATAACTTGATCTTTATCGTTTCTTCAGGAAATCGATAAATAATGCCAATTAGTAACTATCTCGGTCCAAAAAAACTGTGGGAGATATGATGTTTTTTCCAAAATGCGGGGGCGTGGCAAAAAATGAAAATAAACTTGATCTGCCTGCAAGTATAAGAAGTTTATCTTCTATACTTATAAATCTGTAGGCCCGAAAGACTGACAGACTGACTTATTATCAACCCACAGCCAAAACTGTTTATCCTATAGGTCTAAGATATGGCATAGACCTTCGTTTAGGGCAGAGATGGGCGCGTCGCGTAATCTGAAGCTATTTATAGAACACGAATGTTGTGCACGCAAATTGTGCTTGAGCGTGTGAAAAGTGTGCGATAGTGGCGGTGGGTGGGAGCGGTGTGGTTTTTAAAAAAGATTCAAAAGAGATTTTATTAGGTAAAGATAAAGTAGTGGGAAGACAAAGAGAGAGAGTGGTCGCGTGAGAAAGCTAGGTGGGTGTGGGAAAGGGACACGCCCGCCCGTAATTGAAAAACGTCAAACAGTTGTGATGAGGATGTATAGAGAAGTTGTATACAATAGTATCATCGAGAGATAGCGAGGGTTTTGCAAAGAGAGAGGGGGAGAGAGAGAGAGAGAGGGGGAGAGAGAAACTCAGATAAATGATTCAATGACCCCAAACGACCAATATTAAAATAAAACAAAAATAAGCGGTAAGTGGAGGTGGGGGTATTGAAAGAAATAAGGAGCGCGGTCTAATTTCATTAAGATGGCAGTCAAATCATTTTGCAGAATGAAATTAGCCGATACAAAATGACGGCGGTCTAATCACGCGGTATAATTCAAGAGCCTCGTTAAGTTAAGCAGGCGCGCACTAAAAAAGAAAATGTGGAAATTTTACAGCGAAATAGGTAAAAACGCAAAAGAAAAGTTTGTATGGGACACATAAGGTCTGTAGGGCTCAACAAATGTTGTATACTAAGCTGTTTTGCTAAGAGTGAGTGAGAAAGCGAACGACTAACACAAATTAGTTACAAAAAACAAAAGAAAGGGAATAGCCTCATCGAATTAAATTAAATCTTATGGCACATACTAAACACATCGATAGTTTTGAAATATGTTGACCGTATTGCAAAAAAAAGAAGTTGGAATTTCACAAAGCTAGCAGCAAAAAAAATGTACATACATACATAGGTAGCTAAAGAAAAGTAATGGAACGGGGCCCGAAAATTTGGCTAAGCTGTTTTGCAGCGGAAAGAGACTGTGCTGAGGGACAATCGTAAGATAAGTATGTGTGTATTACAAATATGCAATGGCTCTCTGAGACAAATGACAGCTGCTACATGTGTTAGAATGTGTGTGTAGAGCGGTGGAAGATGGAAAGGAGGGTGGGGAAATAGTGGTGAGCGGGTGGGGAAAAACGGGAAAACCAATTTAAATTGAATTATAATTGAAGAGTGCTGCTCTGAAAGGCACATTCTTCATATTATATCACTATACACGGAATTCACTATGTGGTCGTGCGGGAGAGGTATGTTTTCAGCATCCACTTGACAGGCAGAAACTTACATATAATTCCGGAATTTTCGAGCGCCTAGAATATTTCGTTGGGTCCTTTAGGACGGGATAGACGGGAAACAACACAATTTCTTAAAATCAAAGTCGCGGCGGGTTCAGCTAGTGTCCCATACAAGTCAAGCATCTTTCTTTACCATCTCTAAGACCTGTTTATTCATACCGACGGGACGGGTGGACAAACGGACGTGGCTATATATACTCGGATGTTAATGCTGATCAAGATTCCTTCTCCCCGTTACATACTTTTGCACAAAATTAATATACTCTGTGTATACTAGTGGTGCCCAAGCTCATATTATCAAGCATTGCGCTTGTGTGTGAAACAGCTTCCTGAGAAAAGAAAAAGACGAATGCACGCGTCGTAAGGGAGCAAGCCGCCGAGCGTGCAATTTATAGAACACACGTATTCTCTCTCTCTATGCGTGTGTCGGCTGCGACGCCTGCTGAACTATGAGTTCCTATCCCATGGGATAGGCTTTTGGCATTTTGGGCACCACTGCTATAAACTAATGTTGTTGACGACTATATAAAATTCCACCTCACACCTCATTAATATGTGATGAGTTTGGTGATTCTTTCCGCTTCCCTCAAAAGTATTTCCGATGAACATAGAAATTTAGACCACAGCTTCCCCATCCATTGTACATTGGCTTTAGACAGCCGTAATACGCCCCATACTTCTCTACGGAGCTCTAGTATGGTGGGCAGCACTCGGGAAACAATCAGCCCTAAACAATCTGCACAAAGTACAAAGAAGTGCGGAAATTAGACGGAAGCGCTGAATACTATTCTTCACCTTCTACCACTAGACCTCGTAGCTAAGCAAATGGCTATCACAACAGCCTTAAGACTACGAGAATCCGATACCTGGAACAGGGGCAATTCGGGATACGCTACCATACTCGAAGACCAAACGAGTATATCATTAAGTACAGACTACTGTATACCACAAACGACGTTCGACAAATTTTACGACGTCTATATCCCAACCCGTAACGATTGGGACAACCTACCCCACAGCAGAGCTAACGCCATTAACATCTACACTGATGGCTCTAAGCTCGACGAAAAAGTAGGAGGGGGAGTTTTCTCTCCCAACCTAGATTTGAACTTATCGTTCCGCCTTCCTGACCACTGTAGTGTGTACCAAGCAGAGGTGGAAGCCATCCAGGAAGCTGCCACCTACCTTAGCACACTCACGGTCAAGGAAGGAAATCGTCCAGCATCACATCGACAGCCAAGCCGCCCTAAAATCACTTGACTCTCATACAAACAATGCTAAAACACTTACTAAATGTCGATTATCTCTCAACGAGATCGCACGACATTTTAGTATACACCTTATATGGGTACCTGGACACCGTAACATAGAAGGAAACGAGTCTGCGGACAAACTGGCCAGAATAGAAACCACCATCGAGCTCCTTTCAGAGAGGAGCACGATAGGGATGCCTATGGCGACATACAAGCTTCACACTAAAGCTGAAACACTTTGTCTCGCTACGAATCGGTGAAAAAACCTTTCCTCCTGTGCAGTAGCGAGGCTTACGTGGCCAACATTCGACCAAAAACGTACTAACACACTTTTACGTCACAGAAGAGAACACATATCACTTCTGATGAGGACTCTCACAGGTCACTGTCTTATTGGCAGACACGCAGCACGCCTAGGCGTCATTTACCATGACTTTTGCAGAAGTTGCGGACACGAAGAAGAGGAGGAATCGGTACAACACCTTTTGTGCCATTGCCCCGCCTTGAGTAGAAGGAGACTCGGGACACGGTCAACCTCTGCTACTCAACCTCTCGGAGACATCCGGGCTAGAGATCCCAGCTCTACTCAAATTTATTCTGTCCACACAATGGTTCAGTAACGAGGACCCACCTCAGTATTAAAAAAAAAGGGTTAATAGGGAATAAATATGGCATCGCAATGGGCCCATAGTGGCTTAGGTGGGAGAGCGGCTCGTCGCTCTCAGCCATCACAACCTAACCTAACCTAACCTTCCAACTGTAAAATCCTTATCGCTCCCTTTACAAATCAATTTTTTTATTTTAATATTTTTGTCTGTTTCCCTTCTCTTTCTCTGCAGAAACCCAATGAGCTGTTGTTGGTCACCGGTCATCAGCCACTTAAACTTTTGGCAAAGCGAAACATTGATCTGTTAGTGCACTACAGTTTTCCAGATTGTTGGTCAAAGTTTGTCTTCCGTTTCAACACAATGGCTGATAACATAATTAATTGTCTGGAGCCCAAGCAGCACCATAAGCAGATTGCCACCTATGTGATGCTGGACAATTACAACCAAAGCGAGTTGATACGAATTGTCAATTTTCTAGATGCCCATGGCATAAAAACGAATGAAAGGACAATGGAACTGGTGGCTAGTTTCCGGGAACAGGACAACCAAAGACGTCCCCTTTGTACTTATTTTTTGATCAACGGCGAGTGCAAGCAGAAGCGTTGCAACAAGCGTCATTTCATAACAGACTTGGAGCGACTAACCAATCCGCTCCAGCAACCAGGCACCTTAGTGCGCTGCAAGCTGCTAAAGGTCTACGACGCTGCCCACATGGCTATTTGTCCCACCGAGTATAAACCCAAGGATACCTTGGAATGGCTTGATGTACCTAATCCTGCCAGCCAAACGTTAGCTTCCTTTGCCATAAGCATGGCGATACAACCTGCTGAAACTCATCATCCAGTAAACAAAGGCGATGTTTGTGCTTACTTTAATCAGGGACGGTATGAGCGTGTACGCATAAAGGTTATGCCAGAGAGGAAAACGGTCTTGGTGCAGCAAATGGATCATGGTTCTGAATTGATGCGTATTAAATGTGCTGAATTGATCAAGTGTGAGCAGAAATTTAGAATGCTGCCACCCTTGGCTATGGATGTAAGGCTATCTGGAGTACAACCAATTAAAGGAGAAATGAAATGGTCACCGGAAGCTACCAAATGGGTGTCGGATACTTTGAGCAGAGTAAATGAGAAGCAGAAGATTCAACTGACCGTAGATTTTGCCGTACTCGATGTGGTGTATGTCAACGAAATTGCTGTGATTGAGCAAAGTCCCGGAATGCGAACTTCAGTATACGAAGTGCCGCTGAAAATGGAGTTGATACTCCGCGGATTTGGTAAACTGCTGTTGTATAACCAACAACAACAGAAACTGGCAGGGCCTGATAAAATATCAAAACCAATTAGTGCTGATCTGGATAATAAGGAAGATCTTAAACCGAACCCTGATCTGGATAATAAGGAAGATCTTAAACCGAACCCAGAAACTATGAAAAGCTCATCGGAGCATCCGAAATCAAAAAACAAAATTAACCAATTGATAGTAGTAGTAGTACTACTGCTACTACTACTACTACCACTACAATTGATAGATCAAAATGGAAAGAACGAGTTGGAGATTGTGGAGGAGAAAGATGATCCTAAAGATGTAGAGAAAGAGACAAAGATCGTTTCAGACAACATTTCAGCATTCCAAGACCTGTTATTCGGAGAGCTGTATGGGAATTCCACCCTCTTTGAAAAACAAACCAAATCCGTCGTAAAAGGAAACAGTTTTTCCTCTTCCACCTCGGAGCAACCCTTCGCGGACCAAGTGAGCGCTGGGGCTGTACGTCCCAAGGTCAAATGGCATCAGACGCTCAGCCAGATTGAATTAATTTTCGAACAGCAATTGCCGGAATATATACTGGAACATAATGGCAATACCCTAATCTACCGCGTTGAAGAGACCACACCGCCCCAGCACTGCATTCTCAACCTGTTGGGTGAGGTGACCATATTGTCAGTGCAGCAACATGGCTACAATTTGCATGTGAAATTGGCAAAAGTGAGTCTGATCCAGAATTGGCCTACTCTGCTCAATTCTTTGTATGCCCAACAGAATGCCCATTGGTTGGTCTATGATACGGAAGGGGCTAAGGAGCCGCCACTTTGAATGGGACCTGTTATGTGGCAACGTTTCATGCGTCAGGAGTACAAACATCCAAGTGCAGATGATGATAATGATGGAATAATGGATGAACCAGACACTAAAATAGATAGAATTATTAACCACTTTTAAACTGACAATCTATAAACACCCTAATGCATATCGAACTTGATTGTAAGAAATCGGTTTAAAACTTTAAGTTATGTTGTCATAATTTATATAAATAAATAAATATTTTTAATTTTTCAATAAGCTTTCTGGTGAAACAAAGAAGTAGAGATTTAATAATGACGGAAGTATGAAAAGTAAAACTTGAACATGTAGAGAAGTGAGAAAAACTCAATTTTCTGAAAATATGAAGCTGACACACCCCCACTGATAGCCGTGTTTTTTTTAAACTGTATACTCGATTGAGCTCGAATTTTTTATCCGCACTCTTGAATATCTCTCTTATGATCTAATGTACAGTAGTGTTGGATAAATATTGTTAATTTCCCTGAACATGTTCACTTGTTCTTTATTTCTAAGTAAGTCAAATCACTCAAATCACTGTTCAGTAGTTCTTGTTCACTTGTCCTTGTTCAGTTGTTCTTCTTGAGCAGAGGCGGCCAAATGGACAGGACAAAAAAGTGCGCTTGTGGCGGTAAACAAGAGAGCTCACTCAAAATATTGTTTAACTGTGGGATATATAAGAAGGATGCGCCGCGGACGAAAATTTTATTGCAAATGGCGCGGATGCGTTTTTTACATACCTCCTTCGAATTTAGTTTTTTACTCCAAAATAACTTTCTTTGAAGTCTGCCTGCAGAGGTTTGTACTGGAAGCTGATATAGTTGGACGAGTTGGACTACGTTTTTTGGAAACATAACTAATACCCAAACTTTGGAAGTCAATCCGTTCGATCTCAGTGGCAAAGATGCTTAAGTTTAGAAAGAAAACATGAGATTGTGCTGCTCATTGGGAGCCATTATGACCTAAGAAATTGAAAGTTGCCTAGTATATGTAGTATTGTAAGCCCCAAAAATTTTGAAAATATCGCGAAATCGATGGATCGCGAACTACGAAGAATTAATGTGAAAATTCAATTTGGTGTTTGTTAATTGCAGAGATTAAAACCGAAACGAATAACGGTTTGGGTTACGGTTACTGTTTTGGCCGACCGCTTTTTTCCGGTTACGGTTATATTACGGTTGTGAGATACGGATTACTGTTAGGGTTACGGTTATTAGCCTTATTCTGTTTCGGGTTTCGGTTACGGTTACGGTTATTAGTATAAAATATTACTTTGACAAAACTTGCCCCATTTGTTATCTCACTTATTCAGTAAATGTACTTAGTTCAAATTTCTAATACAGAATTTTCACCATTATTTTCTCATTTTTATAACATTATAAGTTTTAACTAAAATATAAGAAACTACTTCATTCACAAAAGTATTGAGTTAAGTTAAACGAATTAAGTAAATATACATTGGTCAACGAGTATACTATTTTTCGCTATGTACCTTCATGTAACAAATGGTTATTCTCAGAAATGACATCTTAATCGATATTACAATTACATCTAAATATCATAATAGTATAGAGTTTGACTGTCCAGAAGAGTCCTGCGGGGCGTCATTATAAAGTTTACTCCTAAAACAAACACTCAACACTTACTAATGTGGGCGGTTCTGCTAACACAACTTTTGATAACTCAAAAAGATTTGCAAATTTTGTTGATTCTTCTTGACTCTTCGTATTTAATAAACAAATAAGATTGTTAATTAGAACTGTTTGATTTTCAAATTTTTTGGCACGAGATACCCTTAATCAATTGGGGCTTATTTCCCAGATAATTCAATAGAATTAATGTTGTCCATTATTCGAGTGTCCAAGTGCGAGTGTTTCTAACCATCAAACATGTTCAATTTCGCTTAACTAAGCACGCACCATGTGCAATTAACAAGGTGAAGCCGTCAGCCTCTGCTGAGGGCCAATATATGTATGCCTAGGTTCACCTTTTTAATTCCACCATGAGTACGCATACGACAAAGTGAGTCAGAGTTAGACAGAGTGCTGCGCAAAAGCCAAAACTGCCAATGCCATCTGCACTTGTGATAGGGAATTGAAAAACGCCCGTCTGAAATTTAAAAACAAAGTTAATGTTTTTTTGATATTAAAAATCAGCAACACAATTCCATTACACAATAACATTTTATTTGACAAACATTTCCGCCCCAGGTCCATGGAGCTGGCTGTGGCTATGTATTTTACCTCTAGTTTAATGTGCTTATTCTAATCTTCCGATGCGTTTTGGGTTGTCGTTATAGCAGAATGTCTCAGTGGTCAAGTTCTGTTCCCACAGGCCATAATAAAGAACACCGCTTATACCTTAAGCCCCACACAAAATGCATCCGAAAGTTGTTGCCTGTTGCCTGGTCACACTACATTGTCGGAGCGGCTCTAGAAATTATCAAACAATTTCCACTCCGACAAAATTTCTAGCGTCTGAGTACCTAGTTTCTATGCTTTATAACTGTTTAGCACCAATGTATATAAGATACGTTCCAGGAACTTCGTTATGCCAGCCCATTAGCAACTGTACGGCGCATAATAAATAAACAGTCAACTTTAGTGAATAAACTCATATGTATGTAAAATGTTGATTGTACTGTATCAAATCGAAATTTTTATTAGTAAAGGAAAAACCGAAATTAACCCATATATTTGTTTCGGTTACGGTACTGATAACCGGTTTTGTAAATAAAGGTTATACGGTTACGGTTATAAGAAAAAAAATTTTTCGGCGTCAAATTTTAAAGTGTTTTTAGCGGTTACGGTTTTAATCTCTGGTTAATTGTGCTTTTATAATTGATACTATAAATATGTGTTTTTTCCATGTAACAAAGGATAAAATAACTCATTCTGTATTGATTAAAAAGTATATTTGAAAAAACTACTTTCTGATTTTGCTCATGGGGTAGAAATTTTCGGTTTTTAATATGGAAAATGTGGTTATTTTTTGATAAAATGATTTTTTTTAAATTATTGTTCAGTTGACACAACATTTGTTTCATAAGACATTTTCAAAGCTTACTACGTATCTGCGATATGCAGATTTCCTTTTCGTCAAAAAACAACAAATTTGTAAACGACCCCAAGAATTCAAGGCCTAGTATAGGCAATACGGTTGCGGCAGTCAGCTATAGTTTTTTCTATGTCTGTGTCTTTAAATTTTGAAATAATTTTAAGTGCATCTTTGCACATAATGTTTAAAATGCGGGTCAGATTGAGAGGTCGTAAAAAAAAGTTGATTTAATAAATAATTACACAGTCCAACAAAATTACCAACTTTGTAAGGTGCAGCCCTATTGATTTAAAAATATGATAAGTTTATGCTCACTGATTCCAAAACTGGTTTCGGTTTAGCTCCATCAGCTCTTGTTTTCAAGATATGGCGGAAAAACGAAAATGTTGAATTTTTGGCACTCAAGGATTTATGGAGGCCACACTATGCATAAATATGTGAGTTTATAAGCTATTTGCGATAAAGTACATATCACTGCATTTTTAAAAAATCAAAGGTGCTATATAAATTGAGCGGAAAGTGTCTAATTTGGCCTTTAAAGAAAGACATCTTTCGATTTATGGTATTTATGGCATTTTTATCAAAATAAATCATCCCGTTTAAGCTAGCGCGGTTATTTGATAATTATTTTCGCCATCTGAGCATATGGCCAAACATATGATCTAATTTTGTGATTTTTATAGCATTCAAATCAGTTTATTTGGCAAAGTTATACCCTGCTAAAGACAAAACTAGATTGTCACTCCAAATCTGTATAGGAACTGTAAAGAGGCTACTTGATTAGCCCTAAAGTGTTATATGTTTACATGTAGATGATAAATTCTATTTTGAAACAAGTAGCCTTTTCACAGTTCCTATAAATTTTTTACTGACAATCTAGTTTTCCTCCCATAAATTTAAATATGTATTTTCGTCTTAAACAGGCTATAACTTTGCCAAATAAACAGATTAAAAATGCCATAAAAATCACAAAATTAGGTCATATGTTGGACTATATGCTCAGATGGCGAATATATTAATCCAAGAACCACGCTAGCTTAAACGGGATGATTTATTTGATAAAAATGCTATAAATCGAAAAATGTTTGTCTTTAGAGGCCAATTTACACACTTTCCGATGAACTTAAAAGCGCCTTTCATTTTTAAAAAATGCATTGATATGTACTTTATCACACATAGCTCATAAACTCTCATATTTTTGCCTAGTGTGGCCTCCATAAATCCTAGAGTGCCAAAAATTCAACTTTTGCGTTTTTCCGCCATATCTTGGAAACAAGAGCTGATGGAGCTAAACCAATGATACAGTTTTGTTCAGTGCAATCAATATTAGCATAATCAGATAAAAATTT
>JAEIFU010003263.1:0-30943 GCA_018904235.1 Lordiphosa stackelbergi | reverse complement strand
ATCTGAAACACAAAATGATCTCTTTTTATGTTATTATCCTATGTTAAAATTAAGTTTATTTTATTAAAAACAAATGGTTTAAGAACCAATGAGAACAAAATTCCAAGTTTGAGAAAAAAATAAAACTGTTTTCTGTTACCTTAAAGTCAGAGTTAATGTGTGTACCTATTCATAATATCAGGTTATACTTCATGAGGTCGAAGATGCTTCCTTCTGTGCGTTACAAACACCGGACAATTTTAATATACCTCCAAGGGTATAATAGAAACATAAGGAAAACATTAAATTTGAAGAAAAACTAGCACAAGCGTGACTTTTTTACTTTTGTGCTTTTACAACCAAGAAGAATCTCTGTTGCCGATCTTAAAGCCAACTTAGTTTAAAACCAAGAATTTAAATCTTAAATATTCATGCCTGATTTCGGGCATTTTTGCTTGGATCCAAGAATATTCTGTCATATCATACATTTGGCATCAAAACTGCTTGATATCACGCTCGATCGTCTTCGTTTTTTCTCTGAGTGTAGAGGTTGATTATGTGGGAATTGGTGTTATCCGCCTTCTGCCAGCTCATCATTCCATAGGTAATGATAGCTCTGACGGCTATTGTGTGTAACCAGTGATTGATATACAACATTAGTCTCGATTTCCATTCGAAAGTCCAGTGCCTTTTTTATTATTTCCTACGAGGTTTCTCTACCAAGAGAGTTTCAAGTCTAAAATAACACCCAGATACTTTCCTACTGTGACTGTGTTGAGTTACGTTCTTCCCAGGGGATAAGTGTGAAGTCAGGCATCTTGTATTTCCTTGTGAGCAGCAGCTGTTGGGTCTTCTTGTGGTCTTGACCACAAGATAGCAGATTGTGGGTAAGAAGCAATCCATTAGCATTACAAAGACGTAGCCGACGAAGTTGCCACTCTACTGAAATGGAGATATGACTCCGCCTGTTGGTCTGCCTCTCGGGACTCTTATTATTTTACAGATAAATTACTATTTTACTTAATTACTCCAGTACCAAGCATGTTACTTAGCTCAAACTTTTCAGTATTTAAATAGTTCGAAGTACATTCTGGCAGCCATTTGCATATCCGCTTTATAGAACATCCCTGCAACTGATGTTGTTCTCCACCCCAAGATATTAAGGATAGGTTCAAATTTACTAGCCCACATGGTGTTAATGCTTACCTTGGTTTCTTAGTCCTCTGTCTTGAAGCTGTTTAAAGGTTGACGAGACTAAGGCATTCGCTACTATTTTAACCCCTTACGTCTAAATCGGCATCCTTTCCGGAACTTAATACACTTAATGCCAAAAGGAGTCTAACTCTAATTGGAAGGTGTCAGCTGAACCCTATCAATTATACATACCTACACTTAATGTTCTAATGTAAGTATTATCAAAGACAGGCCACCTCTTAGGTGTTGGCTTAAATCGTCCAATAGCAATCTTTCTCCATTCGGTTACTTGTTTAAAAACTCTCAGAAAGTTCGCAGTGGGTGTGTAAACAAGCCGAACTGCCGCGTTTGCGGCTCGGAACAGCCGCACATGAGCCTAGAGAAGTTAGTGCATCCTCCAAGTGTAACTGTTTGGTTTTTAATATGGAGTGGTGGCATAATTGGCCCATTTTTCCTTTGACGACGTTGCCGTCAATTGCGACCACTACAGAGCCATGTTGACCAATATAGTTTTGACCTCAAATCGACAGGATGACGCCACGTAGCCATTTATTGTTTCGAATATCAAGTAGTGGCGCCATCTATTGCTCTAACTCAGCGTTGCTAATGCAGGTACAGAATATATTACAGTCGGGCTTGACCGATTTTTTGACTGTTTTGTGTTTATTTGGTAGATAGGCATTAGATTGGACCTCCTGAGTATGCCATTTATAAGGTCATGATCTCTCCCCCTTATATGGTGCTTCTTAGTGTATAATAAGTCTAAAAAAAGTACAGAAAGTCGAATTTTAGCGGGCGCGTATAGGCTCTAAAGTTTTTGTGAATAACTCATACGCAGTGTTGCCTTTTATCATATATTTGTCTTGTATATAAATAGTCGGCGTTGATTTAAATTAAAAATTATTTCGAATTTCAAATCCAAAATGAGAGCAGTATGCGATATCAACAAAGCCAATCTTTTATTTATCCTTATTCTTTATTTTTCTCTGCCATATTTTCACAAATGAGTTGCCTTTTTGAATATCATAAGATGACTGCAATTGAAATGAACTAATTTCGTTGCAAAAATTTGTATTTCACGAGCATTTTTCCAAACTATAAGGCTCTACCACTCCCATTTAAATTTTTAATAAATTTTTGGATTTTCTCAATTATTAATTACTCTAGTTTACAGTCAAAAAGATCCATTTCGACTGAACATTTTTTTAGTTTGGAGTAGTGATCTCAAAAATCGATTTCAAAAATTTTTTCATGGCTCAGTTTTTGAAATAGGATTTTGTTTTTAATTTTTTCGGTAGGTGCTCTTACATTTTTAACTATATCTCACTTCATAATTGTCAGATAGAGTCAAGCAAAATATGAATCGAAAGGTCATTAAACTGCCAGCAATCGCGTAAAACATTGTTTTTAAATCGGTTTAGTAGTTTGAATATAATAACCAAAAATATTTCAAAAAATCAATTTTTTGCTTAGATACGGCTTAAAATGTGGCACTTACCGAAAAAATGAAAATATTTGAAATACATATTTCAAAAAACGGGGCCATAAAATTTTTTTAAATTAACTTTTGAGATCGCCATTCCAAACAACACTAAAAATGGGTCAAAATGGGTCATTTATTTTTTTATTTTTGTAAACTAGTGTTATTCAATATATATATTAGCTTTGGGAATGCTGAGACCTACACTTTTGCCATTTTGCCGTTATGAGCTAATATATGAATAAAATATTAAGGTTTGTTTCGATTTACGTAAATGTTTTCTGAATTTGCGAAAACCCAAATTACACAACCCAACAGTGTTTTTGGTGCAGGCCTATTTCGATCTGATTATGTAAATATGGATTGCACTGAACAAAATTGCATCATTGGTTTTGATTTATCAGCTCTTGTTTCCAAGATATAGCGCAAAGACGAATTTGTTTAATTTCCGGCACTCTAGATGCAGAACTGCAGCTTACAAAGTTGGTCATTTTGTTGGCTCGTGTTATTCCTGACCATCTAAACTCTCTCTGCGAACCTGAACCCAAAAGTTACGAGGGTTCAAACACCGGAGTGAACCCCTTGCCAATTTTTAGGTTTGCAGCACTGAATTTAAATATCAAATCTTGTTACGGCTGTGCATTACAATCTGGTGGTCCGAAAGCGGCTCTAAAACCCCCCAAGGAGATATAGCAATAGGAGTCGTGGCACCATTAACAAATTGTTGTTTCTCAATTCGTAACCTGTCAGTTCATCGTTGGCCTGTTAGTAACTTCACTGCGGAATCCATTAAAGAAATACCACTTTAGTTTCCAGTATTGTTCTAGTATTAACAATTGTTCTTATCATACGTAACTTTGTAACTTTTAGCCATTTTTAATTAGGTTTATTCTTACACTAGACTAGTTGCAGCATGAGAAACGGGCAAAGCACTTTCTCCGAAAGTAAACTGGCGGCATCAAGCAGTGTTGCGTTCAACTCGTCGATTATCTTGCTAAGCCTATGGAAATAGAGTTAGAGAACTCATTATTTAGTTCCTAGTCTTATGCATAATTTTCATTGCTTTATTTTTTCGCCGTATACGTACAATACAATGCGAACATTTGGTTTATCGCTGATGTGGTTGTATGTGAAAAAGTTAAGTAGATTTTGTGCAGTTTTGTTTGTTAGTTAGTTAAAGCTAATTTAGGCTAGACAATAGATATATGGGTATATGTGTACGTGTGTGTGTTAGAATACTTAAGTGAGGTACGTTCCTGCCACAATTGAATTGCCTAGAACATGCCGTCGGAACGAGCCACTGGTATGAGCACTATGAGAAACACTACGAAGTTACGCGTGACCAAACGCCAATCATTGGGCACAGCATAGGGCAGTAGTATCTGAGTAAGACGATGCACTTCATGCGATACGCACACAAATATAAACGAAGTGATGATCATATTGAGCGTGGGGAAGCCTGGCAGTAATACCAAAACACCGTGACGATCGGCAGCCAGCCATATATGATATTGGCACACGAACAACTCCAGCGAAATGCGTCCAAACCAGGCGAAGAAACTGGAATATCGTGTACGCAATATTCCCGATATATTCCGCAGCACCACATAACCAATAATGGGTATAAACAGTATATACGAATGGATCTCCTCACAGTTCTGGACATTGCGGCACAGAAACGAAAAGCTGGTGTAGATGCCCACACCCAGGAGAGCCAGCAAAGTGACCGAGATGGAGGTGCGGCGCGAAAAGAGATTGCCATGATTGTTGTCATCGAAAACATTGTACTTCTGCGCTATATGAAAGCAGGCCGCATAGATCATGCCGAAGGTCACGGTATAGCGATCCAACTTCCATTGGTACCACCACTCGTGTATGTCATCATCGGTGGTGACAAACAACGCCTTCCAGGGGCGTGTGACAAAGATGCGCTCGAAGAATACCTCGGACATGAACAGCACTGTGATGACACCCAAACAGCCTATGCACTTGCACACCAGGTACAGGTAATGCAAAGGGTACGCCTCCACCGAGGCGGCACTAATGCGGGGCGGTAAGGCCAGCACAAAGTACACCACGCACAGCCAGAACGAGAGCAGAGGTACAAAATAATAGAACTGGTACGGCCGATTCATGCAGAAGCACAGCAACACGCTCAGAAAGTTCAAGCGAAACATTGTCTGAAAGAAGCGCACATAGAGCGACTGTCCACCACTGCCTCCACCTGTTTGCCAAATATGCGTAAAGTGGGCGTAGCCCTGGAGAAAGAAGTAACCCGAGATGAGCAGTTTGATGTGCATATGTATGGGTAGGATGCGCTGAGCTCCGGTCATGTAGTAGATCAGCACCACCAGCAATATCCAACCTCTGAGCTCATCCGTTTGATCGCGATTCAAGACCTTGGTAAATCTAGAGTCTTCCGTAAAGAACAAGCCTAGGGCAAAGACATAGCCAACGGGAATCCAAAAGCTAAACTCCGAATAGTATTTGTTCTCTTTCATAAAGAAATTGGTCCGATCGCATAAATAGAAATAGGCCATGATCAGGCCCAGCAGGGACAGGGCCACCAGTGGTGTCCCATAGTCGGTAATCAAGGCTGACAGGGCATTCGAGGGGGCAGCACCATTTCGACCTCGGTCCCTCCCACCCTCCTCGGGTTGTCTGAGTGGCACATAAAGAGTTTGTCCCCGCAAATGTAGCAGCCAGCGGCGCAAACACATGCCGCACACCAAACTGATGCACACCCCAAACAGGGCGTAGGCCACAATCTGCAGTGTTGTGTGAGGCTCTGAGCTGCTACAGCAGGTGCCATCATTATAGTTCATATAGTCGTTGCAGTACATATTCCACAGCAGCTGCACCTCCAGTCTCTGACCATGCGCACACAACTCATGACCCTCTATGGCGGCATCCAGCAGACCGTTGGCTATATGCCAAGCGGATTCCCATACATTCGCTTCAGTGTAGCGGAAAACATTGCGTGCCACATGATTAAAGCGATCGATATCCTCGTTAAGCACCAATTTCCAGGCCGCCGGCAATTTCTCCTCATCCACACGATCGGCCAGTTTCCACAGCACGCGCGATGTCTGCGCCACCAGGCGATGTATGGGGGCGACCAATAAAGTCAAATTGGCAGTATATTGCCTCAGAATTTCCTCGGTGACATTGCCCGCCAGTAATCCCGAATAGGTAAATCCCAAGACATACACCGAGGACAACTGCTTCTCGGCCTCCAGTCTATACAGGCGATCAATTAGCGATGGACTAACCTCCTCAGCTCTAATATACTGAGCCATCATGTGCAGTTTCTTATCATCGAAATAGGCACGCATAGAGGTGTTCTCATGGGAGCCCAGGGGCAGACGCAGTTGTTCAATGAAACGTTCATAAAGGAGCCGTACACTGGTATCGCCAATGAACACAAAGTTGTTCTTGTTGTCAAAAAATGCCAAATATCGTAGACAGCGTCTCGTATCTCTGTAATTGTAGGAGAAGATAGTGAATCATCATTAAATGGTTGCAAATGGGTGAGTCATTTGGTGTATATACCCTTGCCTAAAATGAAAAAGACTAGATAAGATAGGGATAGTTAGGGGAACCCCTAGCCTGAGCTTGACGGTTGGTTTCCAAAATGGATAATGATTAGGATCACTTTCCCAATTCGAAAAATCTAATGACAAAAGATTTTACTGGACAGGCCTTCACCTGACTTGACTGCCACAAGACGAGGAAATGACGAATCTGCAAAATTGCATTTGTTTCCACCCGCAAATCTTTTAAGCTGGAAGTGATGGCACTGGGTAAGACATTCGAGTTAGGCGAGTGGAACTGCCAGCCTCTGTGATCACTTCAAAGAAATAGATAATTTGTCCCTTTCTCTTGCTCTACAACTCGGATACATTCCAAGGGCTTGAAAGAATGCCCAGATCGCAATGATCTACAAGACCGGGAAAAGTCCTTCAGAGGTTAAATTATACCGACCAATCAGCTTGCTTTCGTCAGTGGCGAAAATCTTTGAGAGGCGCCTGCTGAACAGATTACAGGTCGTTTTAATAGAAGGACGCTCGGGTCGTTTGGGAGGCCGAGAATACGTCAAAGAGGCAAGGATGAATGCTCTGCAAGACTAAGCGTCTCTATAGACCTCAGCTCTTTGATCTGGTGCGCAGTTTCCGTCATGCTTGATGTAGCTGAGCCAAGCATAGTGCCACACAAGCAGGTGTGCCACATGCTTTACACTCTTTTCACCATGAAGAGTCCCACTGGAGTCCACATTTCCTGGAACGACCCACAAATACACTTTCTTGCCACCTTTGGTGAGGACAAAGACATTTTGGCCAGACATTTCTGTGTCTACAACGGCACGGACATACTGCAGTAGTACTGTAACAGATGGACCAGATAGAACGATAGTTTTCATGGAAGATCAACTTTTAGTCCTTCATCAAGGACACATTTACCAGGGATAAGCCAACTCTCAAACTCAACAACTCTCAAATGAAAGTAGTTCTATGCAGAAGCATAGCTGGAAAATGGTTGTGAGGCCAATGCTCACTTAAGGAGCTGTTGTGTGAGAAGATAGAGCAAACCTCCTCACAGTAATGACGCAGATGCAAAAACTGCAAAGCCTGGTATGTTTATCCATGACCGGAGCCGTGCGTACGTGTCCGACAGCGGCAGTCGAGGTTTTGATGGAGCTAACACCACTAAGGATGTCAGTGCCCACTAAGTTAAAAATAATTACTGCCATCCAATCGCTGCCCGACAACAAAGCAGCTGGTATTGATGGCATACGTCTTTAAAGTGCCAACCGGCAACGGCGACGGAGTTACAATACCCGGTTATACAACGGGCATGGGAAACTGAGGAGCTCCCCTCGCAATGGTTAGAGGGCATCTTGGTGAAAATTCCCAAAAAGGGCGACCTTCGTGAGTGCGACAACTGGCGCGGGATCTGTGTGCTGCCCACTATTGCAAAGCTCATAGCACGAATTATTTTGGATCGCCTGAGAGACACCATAGGCGAAGAGCATACCGGTTTCAGAAAAGGATCTTCATGCACGGATCATATTAACACTGTCCGCATCCTGATCGAGCAATGCACGGAATACAGAGCGGACCTTTACATGGCTTTCGTAGACTTCGCGAAAGCCTTCGACAGCGTAAGCAGGGAGTGCATCTGGCAAGGGTTGCGAAGGAGGGGTATACCGGAAAAACTTATATCCCTCATCAGAGCGACATACGACAGCGCCCAGTGCAGAGTGCTTCATGGCGGAAAGCTCTCGCAGCCTTTCCCAGTCCTGAGCGGCGTTCGACAGGGTTGTGCTCTGTCTCCCATCCTGTTTATAATGGTGGTTGCAGATGTGTTCTCCACTTTTCGACCAGCACCCAATAACAGCGGCATCAGGTGGACAATGACAACCACATTGCGGCATCTGGACTATGCAGACGATATATGCCTCCTGGCAAATAGGCTAAGCGACCTGGGGGCGTTAGCTGGGCACCTCATCAAATCGGAAAATCAACACCTCCAAAGCTAAATCGCTTAGCCTTCGTTCGGACAATCCCAAGCGCTTGTTTTGGATGATCAGCCCCCATTGAACAAGTGCAGCAATTCAACAACCTAGGGCAGCGTAGTCGCTGTGGATGGAGGTACGGAACTCGATGTGGAGTCGCGCCTTCAGAAAGCTAAGGGTGCTTTTGGGATGCTGTCGGCCGTTTGGCAATGCTCATCATATCCACACTGGCTTAAAATAAGGCTTTTCAAGTCTAACGTAATGCCAGTGCTCCTATAAGGTTCCTCCACTTGGAAAATTACAACTTCCATAGTGTCCAAAATTCAAACATACGTGAACCGATGCCTGCGTCGGATATTTTGTATTTTCTGGCCTGACAGAATACGGAACTCCGAGCTGTGGAGAGTGTCGACACTATAATACGCAGAATGAAATGGAGCTGGATAGGGCATACATTGCGTAAAAGTGAGAGCAATATCGCCAGGAAGGCAATGATGGAACCCACTGGATGGATTAGGCCGGGCACCAGGCAGACCCAAAGAAACTTGGAGGAGGACTGTTGGTAGAGAAGCGGAAAGCATCGGAAGACCTGGAGAGAACTTAAAGCTACGGTCAACAACAGAGTTCGTTGGAAGAGAGGAGTGGTTGATGCCCTATGTCCCACACGGGATCGGAACTAGAAGAAGACCACTACTCAGTGGCGTAGCGAGGGGGGGCGGGCCGCCCCGGGCAGCAAATTTTAGGGCGGCAATTTCTGGTGGCGCCGAGTTTCAGGGGCTGCAAGTTTTGGGGCGGCAAAATAATTAAAAATATATATTAATTATTCTCTTAAATTAATACATAGTGGTATTCCTGAAAGTTATTTGGAATCTGCTGTTTTTTCAACATGTGGAACGTTGCAAGATTCTGCACTTCAAGATCTAGTAATCTTGAGTGCATTTTTGAAAGCTTTCGAGTCTGTTTAAAGGGATTAAAGATCAGTGGTCTACAATGGACGGAGTCAAATATGCTGCTGTTTTTGGACCTTGTGTTTGACTTAATCAAAGATGTTGGGGATACCATATATTCCACTATTTCATTCTGCTTCTTCCTATCATGCCCTTCCAAATATATTGATTATGTTATCAAGGGCGTATACGGGGGGTCAACTGATTTGTAGTATGCTTTGAAAATTTCTTATGAAACAAATGTTGTGTCACCTGATCAATAATTTAAAAAATAACCACATTTTCATATTAAAAAACATAAATTTCTACCTTTGAGCAAAATTAGAAAGTTGTTTTCAGATATACCTTTCAATCAATACAGAATGAGTTGTTTAATCCTTTGTTACATGCAAAAAACACAAATTTGTAGTGCCAATTATATAAGACCAAATGGGGACTGGAAATCAACGTGGAAAAGTCTAAAAACAATGATAATTCGAGATGGCCGAGGGAGGTTGCCGCGAGGGTAACAAATGGGCACTAGGAATATAGAACTAGAAACGGTAAAACTGTTCAAATATCTTGGGTGACATTATCTTCAAACATGTCATTTAGCATCAATTTAACACTAAGTGAGTCCAAAAGAGCACTGAACAGCACTTGAAAGCCTTAATGAAGAAGAAAAATGTAGGCGCGAGTACAAAGTACAAAATGTTTCAACTAATTATTATGTGCTATGCTGCCGAAGTCTGGGGATGGGAGTCATACGACGATGCCGAAAAATTGTTAAGATTCTTTCTGAAACAAATATTTCATCTCCCAAACAATACGCCAACATATGCGTTACATTTGGAGACAGGCCTATCTGAGATGTACCTTCACACACTACATGCGCATTTCAAATATATGAATAAAATCATGTCTTTGTCAGCTGACAGGTATCCGAATATGGTAGCGTCTGCACTGATAGCGTCGTCTTCGCAATGCTTTCAAAAATGGACAGAACTGGCCTCTGAACACGAAGTGAATCTAAACCAAGCCGACCCTAACACCTGGAAAGAGAGTCAATCCTTACTACTGGCTTCAATCTACGACAGAACGCGTGAAGGCAAATATCAGGCGAGCCCCGAGGAAAGCACTTCTCGACAGATGTACAATCGTTTAAGTTACGAGCTTGGAGAAATAATTACTTTAGGGATGACTTTGACACTCTAACCATTTCCTATATTTGCAGAGCCAGAACAGAGGTACTGGCGCTTAACTACTCACCGCACAGACGTGTTGAAAATGAGCTGTGCAGCCTTTGCAACATGAGAACACGCGAAGATGTGATTCACTTCATAGCAGTCTGTCCAATCTTGAACGAACTGAGGATCCGCGCATGGGGCAAGGCATGTCTCACATTGAAAGAGCTAATAGCAGTCTTAAACGGGCAATCTTGGAGAGTGCTAGCAAAATACCTGTTGGATGCTCAGAAATACAGGGCAAGAATCCTGCAGGAAGCATTTTAAAAGAGAATTCTGTTACTTTTTTCTTTGTTGTTTTTATTAAGGGGGAGATATCCTGAGGAGTGAAAGATCTACTATCTCGCGACGAGCGGGAAGGTAGGTGGTGTAGCTTTGAAGGAAGGGCGTTCCGGTAGCTCTAGCTAGCTTGCTTAAAAAAAAAAAAAAAGTAAGAAAAGTGAGGAGTAGCCGACTATAATATACTTGACCACGGCGGCGTAAAAAACGGGTGAGAAATAGGGTGGGTGGGGTGGGTAGCGGGGCTTGATTGGGATTCCTTTTTTGCTCATAACTTTGAACCGCTCATCCGATTTTTATCATTTCTTCGGCAAATCGATATTTATTTTGCTAATTTACTAACTATCTCTAGAAAGTACGAATCGTCTATCTTCAAAACTGTGGCAGATATAACGTTTTTTCCAAATTGCGGGGGCGGGGAGGGGGCGTGGCAAAATTTGGAAACAAAACTTGATCTGCCCGTACAGATAAAGAAGCATTTGTCCCATACATGTCAAACCTCTATCTCTTACCATCTCTGAGATCGACGCGTTCATACAGACAGACGGACAGACGGAGACGGACGGACGGACAGACGGAAGACAGACGGACATGGCTAAATCGACTCGGCTATTGATGCTGATCAAGAATATATATACTTTATAGGGTCGGAGATGTTTCCTTCTCCCTGTTACATACATTTGCACAACTTCATTATCTCCCTTTTACCCATTTTTAATGGGTACAGGGTATAAAAAAACAAAATTTCAAAGCAAAATGAGAATTTTGTATAACTTAAATTTAAGGCTAACGGCAAAATGCCATGCCTATATATATTTAATGTTCTATGAATAAAGAACACTTCATACTACTACTACTATAAGACCAATTTACAAACACCAAATAATATTTTCACTTTAATTCGTCATAGTTCGCGATCCATGTTTTCGCGATATTTTCCGAATTTTTGCGGTTTACAATACCATAGTGGACTACTTTCGATTTCTTAGGTCATAATGGCTCCCAATGAGCAGGACCATCTCATGTTCTCTTTCTAAACTTAAGCATCTTTGCCACTGAAATCGAACGGATTGACTTCCACAGTTTGGGTTATGTTATGTTTCCAAAAAAAGTAGTCCAACTCGTCCAATAATATCAGCCACCAGTTAAATCCTCTGCAGGCAGACTACAATGAAACTAATTCGGAAACGCATTTAATATCAAACCAAAAAATAGAGGAAAGCTAACTTCGGCTCGACACGAAACATTTTATATCAAACGATATATTCATCCGATTTTGATCAAACTCTCAAAATTGTGTTGAGACAGTTAACATTCATAACTGGATTGTAAGACGCTACCGTTGAAAACAAAAAAGTTTTTCTCACTTAAACTATTTTTCGATCGATCATTCCTATGGCGGCTATTAGCTATAGTCATCCGATTTGGATCAGACTTGACAAAATTGTGTGTTAGCATATCATATTAATCAGTAACGAGTTTGGGAGCGATAGCATTGAAAACAAAAAAGGTTTTCATACTAATACTTTTTTCAGACCTATCTTTTGTATGGCAGCTATACTATATAGTTGCTCGATTTGTATAAAACTTGCTGAAATTATGGAAAGCATAAAAGGCTGTGTATAAATACGAGGACTTTGGTGGGAGAGCGACAGCATTAAAACAAAGAAGTTTTCTGCTAAACTAATTTTGGAACCGATCGTTCCTATGGCAGCTATATGCTATAGTCATCCCGATCGGCCGGTTCCAAACAAATGTGCAGCGTATTTGTACCAAAAGACTACACGATGCAAAGTTTGGTTACGATAGCTTTAAAACTGGGGGAAAAAATAGCATAGAAACAGACGGACGGACAGACGGACGGGGGACAGACGGACATGGCTATATCAACTCCAGCTCTTCACGCTGATCAAGAATATATATACTTTATGTGGTCGGAAACGCTTCCTTCCTGTGCGTTACAAACATCCGGACAATTTTAATATACCATCTCCAAGGGTATAAAAACCATGCTCGACCTGGAAATAATTTTGTTTCGGTCCATCAAAGTCAATTTTTATTTAAATTTTGGTTAAGGAGGTATGTGAAAAACGATTCCGCGGCATTTGCGAAAAAATTTTCGCCTGCAGCGCATTCTTCTTACATATATCACAATTAAAGATTTCTTCCCAATAATACTTAACAATGTCTATGATAGCAACTTTGTAAAATAATACCCCTCGAACAATTTAGGTCTTTATCGTCCCTAATCAAAATCCTGCGTACGTCCCTTTGTGACAGAGAAGTTTTAATACAAAGAATAGGAATAACTGTTGAGGAAAAGTTTAAAATGTAGAACGATTCAAGGAGGAGGCGGCAAAGTCGACTTCCGCCCGGGCGGCATAATAACCGCTACGCCACTGCCACTGCTTAGACTTCAGCAGAAGGAGTGGGTAGAAACCACATAGTAAACCTAAGGGACTCTGAAAAGCTGGAGAAGGAAATCCCTGTCATCCTCCAACCCAGAGACGTAATGGTGGCCGAGTACCACTTTGACAGGAATTTCACTGTACACCAAAGCAATAAAAGAGAATGGATCTCACTAGAAGATACACATAAAATGCAACCACACACAATTATTTGGTACACAGACGGGTCCCTAACGCCCCATGGAACTGAACTTGGGGTACCTACGATGGATACCGGGATATAACAATAATATATACAAATATGCGGAGCCACATGTACAAGTTGGGAATAACAATCACCCAACTTTGCAGATATTGTGAAGAGAAGTAGGAGTCCTCTGAACATAAAACATTAAACCAAAAATTGTCACGGTGCGCCACTTCCCCCAACAACAAATAATTTACATCCAACATACAACATACAAATTGGGATGGCTGTGCTGATGCAGGATAAACGTCATCAAAGCCTGAAGAAGACTCCCACTTTGGAAGATTATTGATGAGTCCTTTTCGAGCACTTTTGATGATTCAAAAGAGAATTATTACATGTGCGATTTAAAGAAGATTTGAAAATGACTCAAGAATATGCTCAAAATGTGATTTATTAAAATATGTGGGTCTTCTTGAAGAGTCTTAGTTAGGGTTCCATTTTCTCCTCTCAAAAGTATCATTTATGATCAGAAAACGAGCGCATTTATGACTTTTTTAATCAGAGAAAGGACTCGAGTGTAATCAGAAGTTACATAAAATGCTGGCTGGGTATTGTTTTACTTCAAGCAATTTCTCCATCCATGAAACTAAGAAGTAAAGGAAGCAGATTCGGTTGATTTGCCCTTACAATAAGATTGTTGTGAAGAAATGAGTCCTATAGTCATTAATAGACCCCGGATTTAATGCAAAATCATATTTGGAACGGTTGGACCGAAATAAGTTCTGATTGCACTGAAATCTGATTCATAATAAAATAAAGGAGTTGGACCGAAGTTATTTTGGCATATTTTGCAAGTTCAGAATTTTACCGACATATTATCAAAGCAAAATAAAGTTTATAAATATTCAATTTTCACCAATTGATATACGCAGTCATTGAAAGTGCGTAAAATGGCTTGGAAAAAAGTAAAAATAAATGCCGAACATAACCAAAAAAGGGAGCGACTAAATTTTGGTCATTATTTTAATTAATTTAATTTTATTTAATTATTTTTAATTGTTACTAACGGGAGTTGTTACTATGCGGAATGGGCTGAGCAATTGGCAATCTTAAGGGCAACTCACTCCAATCGAATCTGCTATCCATCAAAAATTACTTTAAATTCTTGCCAAGAATAATTCAGCAGCTTTAGAACTCATCGAATTCACTTTAGAATAGAATGGAATTACTGAAAGAAGCCCATTCGGTATTGAATAGGGTTGTAAATTGTAGGGGAGAGTGGGGGGTTGTGATCATAGTTTTGTTTTTCGAACATAACTTCGCCAAAAATCAATACTTTTTCGTATTTTGTATTTTGGTTAAAATATGCATGAAACTTTCCTCATCATTAGTTTTAAAAAACGAATTTTTGGGGTTTTTTCATTTCAAATTTGTGGGGGGGTTGTGAGCCACCCATTTAAAAGTTTAAAACAGGGCTGCAAACCGGTTCCGAGTTGAACCGCTCCGAAATCGGAGGCTCCGACATTTTTGGGAAGTCCGAACCGAGCCTGAACCGCGGCAGAACAATTTTTTCTTCCCGAACCCGAACCAGAACCGGAGCAAAATAAAGTTAAAAGGGTTCGGTTCAAAAAATATGTTCTGTTTGCCATTTTCCACAATTTTTAAGCCTTGGATTAAAAACAGCTTTCAGAGAAACATTTTGCTAATTTTATAGTACACTGTGCAACTTTTTCAAGGTCATTTTCTGGTTACGCCTTCGGACCGCGATATTTTTTAAAAGCATACCGAAACTAAACAAATCCTCAAAGGACTTGGCCCTATCACATCGTAAAGGTACTTTTCTGATACCCAACATATTTTCACACCAAACTGTCCATATATCATAAACCGTTTGGAATTTTGTTTTCATATCCTGGGCAAAGTTAGAGATATAAACTAGAGAAAAAAAAGTCATGAACAGACTGACCCAAAAAATTGGCATCTAGTGCTTCAAATGTGCAAAAACTTTGAAAAAAGTGAAATTTTTTCATGTTTTTTGCCAGAAACGGCTAAACTGCTGGGAATTTGAAAAACCTTTCTTCTGCGAAATTATCCCAAACAACAATATAAACAAATCTCTAGTACACGCCAGTTTCATACGAACACCCCTTCATACCGTTTTGATACATAAAATTGGGAATCGCTTCAAAGTTCATCAAGACTGCTGTTAAAAGTAGTGCCGAAGTCTTTGATTGCTTAAAAACCATCTTTCCGAAACTCAGCGATGCAAAAATTAAAGCTGGTAATTATGAATTTTTAATTATTTTTATATTTGATTTGGCTGATTTTGCCTTAAACGGGTGTTCTGACTGGACCAGATATCAGAAAATTAATGAAAAGCGATGACTTCACCAATGTGCTCACAAAGAATCACCGGCAAGCATGGGACGTTCTTAAAGCAAGCATGGGACGTTTTAGGAAAGCACCGAGCTGAGCCAGATGAAGTTAGAAAATTAGTGGCAAGAATGGTCAAGTGTTTTGAGCGTATCAACGTATTGATGACTCTGGATCGGACGAACAAGGGGAGCGATTCCACCAGTTTACACTGCCAATGGAAAAAAGATATCAAGGCAAGACGCTGAATGCATTGCTCTCGAAGGTTTGTTGGTGGACCCACAAAGTATGCCAGTATGAGGATAAAGGCGTCGAAAACCTAGAAGACACTGGATGTAGTGAAAACACGTATAGATGTATGCCTTTGGATCATCTTTCTAGTTCTGGAAGTACAGAGTCAGTCCATGAACCAGCATCAAAAATATTAAAACCAGGGCATAATCCCGAAACGAATTTCGGTTTCGGTTCCGACACCGGTACGTTCCGAAATGAATGTTTCGGTTAAAGGTTCCATTTCGGTTTTCAATTAATTTCGGTTTTCGGTTTCGATACGGTACCCGCATTTTTATTTCGGTATACCGGTACGTACCGATATAAGTAATAGTTATTTTTAATACTGAAAAAACTAAATTCTGAGATAAATCTAAATCGTTTTATTCCTGTTTAATAAAACGAATTAAAATTCAACACGAAATGAATGGTTTAGATTTAAAGTAAAATTATATATCCTTCATATTTCGTATTTTTTTTACGTAGTTAACACGTAAGATCTAATGATTACATTATATGCTCATAAATATTATATTCTGTATTACTAGTTTTCGGATTTAATGATTTGCTCGCAGTGACATAATTGCATTAAATGTGGTTGAGTCCATGCAACTTCTTAGCGGATTCATTATACGCTCAGCGAAATTCAGTCACCTTAAAATGTATTGGAACCAGAAGGCATCTTCCAATCCTATTTTCCCTTTTACATTGGTCTCTCTATTTCTATTTTTAGCTTAAAGAGAGCATTAACAGTTAGTTTAGGCTAAAGCTTGCCCATTATTCAGAGTTTTTGAACGTTTTGAAGCGAAATTCTATTAAAGGCAGTGTGTTTTAAGTCCTCAAAAAGGAAGAAGGTGCAAAATTGTCTTAATTTGATAGTTTGATAATGTATACGTGTCTAATTTAAAAAGATACAAATTATATCCTATTGAAAATTTCCTTCAATATTGATATGGTAAAGGGAAAAACATTATCATCTGAAGAAACAGCAAAAATCCTTGCTTACAAGGATACTGGCATGTCTAATAGGCAAATTGCCATTAAATTGAAAAGATCTCCATCTGCAGTGGATAATGTAATCAATTTAAAGCAGAAATATAATACAAATCGATCCAATAATAATAATCAAAAGATTTTTTCTCGTGTAAAATCCGCTATAATTTGGGCTTTCTTACAAAAAAATGCAACTGCATCGCAAATAAGAGCTGATTTACAATTACCCGTTATTTAGCGCCGTGTACAACCATTTTTATCTGGAAGTAATCGGCTAATTTGGAGGAAAATGTACTCTAAACCAGCTTCAAAGGATTCGCATAAAGTTGCAAGATTGGAGTTTCCCGAAAAACACATGTCATGGACCGATCAATCGAAAAAGGTTATATTTTTAGACCAGATGGTTTTAATTATTACAGGCACGATTTGAAGAAGCCCGAGTCCATTTCTACTAAGCGGAACTTTGGAGGAGGTTCGTTAATGATATGGGCTGGTTTTAGTTACTATGGAAGGACCCCCATATGTAAAGTGAATGGACGTATGAGCTCGGAAAAGTATATAACCATGTTGGATGAAGTATAAATAAACTTTTTGGATCAGCAACCTACTTCAGACACCATTTTTCAGCAGGATAACGCTGCCATACATGTATCACGACTCAGCGTTAATTGGTTTTTGGAGAAGCAGATCGATGTTATGAAGTGGCCAGCACGTTCCCCAGATCTAAATCCTATAGAGAACAAGTGGGGTAACTTGGCACGAATTGTATATGCTGGTCATTGCAAATTCGAGTCGGTGGAAAAGCTCAGAATTGCTGTAGTCAATGAATGGGCCAAAATTCCTACTCCAGAGTTTAAAAAGGTCATAGATTCAATGTCAAATCGAATTTTTGAAGAGATTTCAATATCTGGAAGCTGGACTCACTATTAATCATCATATTCTTTGACAATAATATGTATATTGGTTTTTATGCCATATAATTAAAATACATGGCTTTAATTAAATTTCGCTGTATAAAAATGAATTTTTTGAAAATAATTTGTTTGGTAATCTAACACCTGTTGATTTGTAGTATTAAGACATTTGTTGAACTAATATCGTTATTCACTTTATTATTCAATAAAAATTTGATTAATTTCTCATCTAATTTCTCATAAAACATAAAATATCCATGTGCTTTTAATTGAATTTCGGTGAGTTTATATTTAACGCCAGAGAATAGGCGTTGCACGCTTACCTGCGTAGCTGGAACAGAAAGAACGACTTTTGAACTTTGTACAGGATTATTACCAAGAATCAAAATCAATATGCCTCAACTTCGTCGGCTCATTCAGATGAACCAGAATTTGAACTGCAGTTCATTAAGCAGTGATTGATCAGCAAACGACAAAATTTGTGCAAAAATATTATGTAAAAGATCGATAAAAGTATTTTTTTGCTCAGTACTTAGCGTTACGTTAGACCTAGGGTCCAAAAATATTGCACATAGAAAAGCGTTGTTTTCAAAAAGGGATTTCTCTCGCTTTTCTATTTCCTGAAAAAAAAACGACTTCGCAAGAGAGAACGAATTTTTTGATATTTCCATTTTGCAGTGAATCCAAATGGAATAAAAATCGCCCAAAACTCGATTTTCGGCTTTAAGTTTAGTTGTGTCCGCCTCCGCTGGTTCAAATATGCGTACAATTCCGCGAACTGAGTCCCACATTTTCCGGTTCAGAAAAAAGTCCTTATCTGCAGCCGCAAAATTGGAGCAAAAGTAGAAGATGTCTTCCGCCAGCAAATATTTTGGTATCCTGTAGGTTGAGCTCCAACGCGTGGGGCAATCGATGGGTGCTTAAATTTGAAGACTCCTAAAAAGTTGAAAGAAAATCTGGCATCGTGTAAAGGTCGTTTTCTGATTGCTTTTTTCGCATTACAAAAGTCTGACTAAAACTACGATGCGCTCTGCAAAGGTAAAAAAAAACCGAAACTGTACCGGTACCAACGTTTCGGTTTCGTTCCGGTTATATCGGTTCCAATAATAACGGTAAACAAAAAAAATTGTTTCGGTTTATTTCCGGTTAACGGTTCCGGTATTATGCCCTGATTTTTTTATACTCTAGAAGGTATAATAATTAAGCAGTACAGTTCAAAAAAAAAATTTCGTTTCCGTCGTTCCCGGTACGAACGATCCAGAGTTGAAAAGGTTTATTCGGTTATACGGATTCCCGGTATTATGCACTATTTTCTTTTGCCCATGTTGTGGCCGTTATTTAGTATGTGGCCGAGAAAATAAAGCTCGGTTCTCACAAGTGTCGGTCCCCCGTTTCTCATGCCGTATGGGAACCGAGTTGCGCACTAATTTGGAACAAGTTTTGGAAGAGAGCCTAGATTTTAATACTTAAGGGTCAACGAAACAATTAACAGCGTCAATGGGTCCTACATAATTGATGGTGTATCTGCCGCCTTTATTTTAAAGTATAAATATGCTCCGTTGACGTTCTGCAATATTGAGAGAAGTTTTTCGGCATTTAAAATGATTCTGACAGACAAGCGACATGGCTTAGCAGTAGAAAACCTAAAAATTATAAATAATATTAAAGTCAATAAATATAATTCAAACTTTAGCTCAGTTTTCCACTTAAATTCACATTGCGGAATATGGCGTGCAATATTGTCTAGGTAGTCAAGAATCATCTGCAATCATTCAAACAATTACATTGATCTAGTTGAAAGCAAAATTCCAGAATGCATCTTCGACATGCTAAACATATTTTTGCATAAAAACTGCTTGTTTCTAATATGTCGTTTTTATTCGATCCGAAATTTAATTTCATGATTAAATGCAAAATTTGGGTTTTTTCGTGCAGAAACGAAAATCCGGGGTCTAGTCATCAATGTTCGGTATAATTACCACTTTCCTTTGCCTCCATTTGGTAGGAATATAGTTATCCTAATACATAGGTTTTGGAGTTCTGGGAAATGCAACGGTGAACATTATAATATTGGTGCATGAGCACAAAAGTATGAAAAACGCGTGATCACAGCAGTATGTTACGGGGTCCAGGCACCCATATTCGGTAAACTCTGTAGTGTCTAGCGACCTCATTCAGGGATATTCGACAATCAGTGAGCGTGTGTGAGTCAAGTGCATAAATCCAATCTCACAGTTTGTATTTGCCATCATTTGACAATTAATCAATCTGTTGTAGCAATTATTTAATTCAATTTTTTCAGTGATGTAAACCGTTCGGAAATAAGGACTGATTCGGTTCAGTGATTCACACAATTTTTGAAGCGGTTTGGTTCGTTAAATAGTTTTTGTCGTTAACTAAACCGCCTTTTCGGTTCGGTTCAGTGATTCACCCGAATTTTTATATATTTTTTGAAGGCCACACACTTTGGAAATTGAATTCCTAGAAAACATTTGATTATCTTTAAATGGTGACATGACAAAACGCCCACGGACAAAAGGCCCATATCAAAATTAATCGTAGTATGCATCGAAATTAAATTTATAAATATTATGGGCCTTATGTCCACATTATATTCGGACATAAGGCCCACATCTTGTCGGACTTTTTGCCCAGTTTAATAAAAATTTTGAAATTATAGCCAGAAATATGGCGCTTTAAATTGAAAACGAACTAGATGTCTCTTGCATATCAGCGGCCTAAATTGGACAGAGTCAAAAATGTTTGGAATAGCAAAAGCAGCTACAGGCTGGTCACAGAGGAAGACTTTTCCCTTGCTGCGCGCGAGACCCTCAAGTACAAGATAATCTCAAAACCCAAGGAGAAGGTTAACTACGAAACGGTGTCCAAGCACTGCAACGTAAAGTGCAGTATCCAGCCTTTTCGGCATGGCTGGACTTAGATGTGACTGCGCTACCAGCGCAAGTTGAAACGCAATGGTCCCGACATAGTTGTGCTTCGGATTCTTCAGCAATTTTGATCTTACCATCAAAGCGATACAGTTACAAAACTAGGGACTTTAACTGGTACAGACCATCCGTGATGATCTACTCTTCGTAAAGAGGCATTGGACGTACTCTTTGCTCAGATATCCCCAGCCGTTGCTGTTGTGGGAGGCGCTGTGGCCGAGGAGGTTAGAGACAATTAATATTCAAATAAAGTTTCACTTCTCATTCATTTCCATTTGTATTTTATTTGTATTTACGGAAAGAAACCCGCCATTGACTGCATTTTTGCTCATAGGCCTCCCAGATAATTTGCTTTGTTTCCTTGTCAGTCAGATATTCTTTCTCACTAACAGCTGTTCACGAGCCTCAATCAAATCAATGTTAAAGCCTTAAACGAAATCTAAACCAAATCTAAATTGCTTTAATGAATACCACAAATAAACAGCAGAGTGCAGACGCACTGCTAACCTACTATTAGTGTCGGTGTGACCGTGGATCAAGTGCCCAAAATGGGACAGAATTTCTATGTCCATTTTAAAGGAGTAAAATTGTAATCACTCTGTGGAAAACAAAAATTTGTTAAATTTTATATTCAGCACTGTGTATTTAATGTCACTTAAATTTGAATACGGACATTACACCCTTGGGCTTTATGCCGGCCAGTCAAACCCAGAAAAATTTGGAATTATATTTCAAAGTAGTGATCGAAATTTTTCATATGGGCCTTATGTCCGTGGGCGTTTTGTCATGTCACCTCTTTAAATACCTTATGTAAATGCTTCCTACAAACGCTAAATGTCGTAGAGGAATTGTCTAATAACAGATATACAGGGTTGCCCATATTCGACGGACCCATGTTTTTTTTTTAAAAATCAAAGAAAAAAATAAAAATTTGGCGGTTGGCAATCTTAATCATTTAATTTGTTCCAAGTAGATTTGTTTACATCAATTTTTGAATATGATATCTCTCAAATGGCCGCCTCTGGCGTTGATGGCGTATTGTGCCCTTTTTGCAGCATTTTCCATCGATTTCGCCAACATTTCGGCCGGAATAGCGGCTATTTCTTCACGAATGTTGTCCTTGAGCTCTTCTACGGTCCTTGGCTTGTTAACGTAAACCTTTGACTTCAAATATCCCCACAAGAAGAAGTCAGGCGGCGTCAAATCGGGCGAACGCGGTGGCCAGTCCAAATCACCACTTTTCGACATCAAACGGCCCGGAAACAATTTCTTCAGAAAATCGATTGTTATGCGACTTGTGTGCGGTGGAGCGCCGTCTTGTTGAAACCAGAACTGCCTCATACGCTTTCGACGAATAATTGGCATCACAAAATTGGTCATCATGTCGCGATAACGCTCCTGGTTGATGGTAACAGCATGGCCATTTTCATTTTGGAAGAAAAACGGCCCAATGACCGTTTTCGCACTAACGCCGCACCAAACTGTGACTTTTTCGTCATGAAGAGGCACTTCTTGAATCTCCTGAGGATTTTCAGTGGCGTAAATACGGCAATTTTGCTTATTTACGGTCCCATTCAATGTGAAATGGGCTTAATTTTTAATTTTTTAAAAGCACGTTGAGTTTTCACAATTGACTTGTTCTGTTGAATGTAAATTTCAACTATTTCAGAGCGCTCGCGTGGCGTGTATTGTTCCATGGTAAAAATCTGCTTGGACTGACGCTTCAAACGCGGTATGTCATTAAGCGATCTGACATCTCTGTCAAAAGTTATGGCGTTGCCAGATGGGTCCGTCGAATATGGGCAACCCTGTATTAAGGGGTCTACAAGTGATCTCCCTCAATCAACCACACATGCGGCTGAAAGATGAACTGACAGCAGAACTTAGCGCTGATCTTGACAAATAACCACGCTGCGTGGATGCTAGTGTGCACAACGAGCACTGGTTTGATTTTTAAAATTCAGTTGTAAGTTCAGCTTTGAGGAATCAAACAAACATGTTTTTTTTTAATTCGACTTGATGACGTTCTAAAATATCTGGTCATCTTTCAACCGTATGGGTGTGCGCGCCCTAAATTTGAAAAAAAAAACTTATATTAGAGAATCGATTATAGTTCTCAAATTTACAAGTACTATCATTGCACGTAGGTAAGCGCTAAAAGCGGTAAAACTCGACAATGAACTGAACCGAAGCTCCGGTTCGGTTTATCAGCTGAAATTGCGGTTCGGTTTTGTTCAAAATCGGTTTGCATTCCTCATTTTATTAGATCTTAATAGTGGTAGCTTATTGTTGATTCGTATATTTGTATAGTTCTTCTGGTCAGTAACCACTTTGGCATCTTCTAAGCTGCTTGGCTACCAGCTGTATAGTCGTATCAGCAAGCTTCTTTACTCCCGAATATGCAATCAATTATAAATGTTAACATTGTAAACTTCTTTAGACATTTAAGCTATGGGCTATTTGAACTATTCCTTTTCGTCATTCAAACCTAGGAGCAATTAAAGTTGAGCATAATTGATTTAGTTGCTATGTTGAACTGATCTGAGCTGAATCATTTCAAACAGAATATAAAGATCATGCATAATTTTGGTTAATCAATGGTTTGGGAGTAAAAGTTTATAGCAAGATCAAATCAGTAACATCTCATGTAGACGATGGAGACACATCATCGACGATCTAGTATTCTGATACTTAAAGATACAAACCCAGGTATTTCATTTAAATCTAATACTAAATAGATTACATATCTAAATATCCGCATGGAGCGGATCGTCAGTGTGCGGGAAGGTATGAGTCAACCAAGTGAAAAAAAGCATTAAATTGAGCAAGACAGAAACAGATAACACTGTACATACAAGAGTGTGTTATTAGTGTGTGATCTACAAGAATCCCCTTATCATGTGTGAAACTAAATTTGTTTTTACATATTTAGGTACAAATTACAAATATGTACAACAAATCATGTCAAGGCAAGGGTATCAAAAAGTTGCGGTCTAGCCGAATTTGATTGATATGATTTTACTCACGTGAGTGAATATTTGTGCACCATGCACCCATACGGCTGCCACTCGTTATCACCCTTGAATCGTCCCTTGGACAGCAGCCACTGGCAGGAGTCGCTGCCTGTTTAAAGGATTAGGCATTCAAATTCGATAACTTGAACAAGAATAGATTCGATAACAAACCATAATTCCAATTGAGCAGACCATGATAGATCACAAAGCCCAGGACAAGCAGTAGGGCCACTTTTTTCGCATTGGTAGCATTCAATTGTTCCATAAACAGGTCGGCCTTGGTGGGTAAACGTTGAACACCACCACCTCCACCTATGCAAATGCCGCCCAGATCTGCGCCCTCGCCGGCGCCAACCCCACCGCCGCCACTGCTACTGCTGCTGTTGTTGTTGCCACTGCCGGCGCCGCGCAGCTCACGCAGCTCCATGCTTACACCACGTACACGCCTTCGCTGCCAGTTGTCGTCGCATTAGCTCTTACTTTTTGAGGGGCTGTTAATATTAATTATTTTTATATTTATTATTATATCAACCAATGTACACTTGCAAAATTGCATTTGGTCACCCTAATTGACTAAAATAATCGAAAGTGGTCTCACTAAATGACTTGAAATATCGACGGGGGTCACCCTACATTTCATTTGGCGCCCATCAGCTAGAAAAAAGCTAAGTCCAGTTCAGTCGCATAAAATCCTGAAAAGTTGAAAAGAGACACAATGTGTGAAGAAACGGCTTTGTTCAATGTATTTACCCCACAGATCTGTGGTTTTTTGAATGTCGGTTGCGGGAAAACTTGTAAAATGGCGGCTGGCGGAAATTCTAGCTATTTTGAAACTGGTATCACAAAACTATTGCAATCCTAGAATATCATAGTAAGGCATCACTTTTAATGGGTAATTCCTGCAATATAAGCAATCTATGTTGCTTTATCTCTAATTAATTAGTGTAAAAGTGTATAGTAAGTGAAATTCGGTTTCCAAAATAATTGCAAAATTCAAGCGATTCGAAAGGGACAAAAACAGAAGTGGGAGCAGCTATAAAAAGACCAAGTTTAGCGAAACCTAACACAATAACTAAGCCCAAATAGTTTTTATAACTCATGAATGAATAGTTCTTTGAAATGTATATCATTTGATTTTAAAATCTTGGGGATTTTTTTTTGTAAAAAAATATTTAAATCTGTCAATACGTGACATGTCGAACGTGATAGTTATTCCTAGTATGAAAGTTATGTATATATTTATGTAATTAAAGTTAATTAAATAGCTAGCTATATACCCGGCGTCGCTCGAGACCTTTAAATTCTGTTTATATGCTTCTTCCACAATATTATTAATCAGCTTCAAACTGGCTTGGAACCTTTCTTAAAACAGAAAATGTAATGCTTTACAAGTTCATAGCTTACATAATTTCTGCGATTAGTCTCTAAATCACTTTTAAACCAGTTGAATCGGGCTCTGAACCGGGAAAACAATCAACTTTTTCGGTTTAAAGATGTGGGAAATAACCCATAAATCTTTTCTGAGCGACTTGAACATTATGTAAGAATCTTATGAAGAATCTTATCTAAGCGTTTTAGACGCCCATAGAAAACATTGATAAGTATAAACTATTTTTAGTCAAAAAATTTTACACACGATGTCGAACGTGACCAACGTTAAACGGCTTAAAAACGTAAAACAAACTTGAATTCCAGTTGTTTTTTTTTTATAAATAATTTAATAAAGTTGATAGTAAGCGACCTTTCTAAATCGTAGAACTTGAGTATTGTGGGCTAGAGGTCAAATTGCATTTACTTCTTTGTTTTGCGACACACTGATAACAAATTATCTTTTTCCTTGTCGAACGTGACATTGAAAAGAGGACATTAGCATGCTAAAAATTTACTGTTTATCGAGATGGCATTATACTCATTCCATTTTTTTAGAAAGTTTGTTGTTTGAGTGACATTTTGTGGAACACTCTTTTTTATGTATATTCTATCTTACCGAAGGTAATATTAAAAACTTAAAAATTTGTCACAGATAGAGCAAAGGCACTTGTGCAACTTTGCATATATATGTTTAAATGACTTAAGACCCTCTTCTGGTCTAGAAAATTTTTTTTCAACATTTTTTTTTTAATTTTTTAGCTTAGGTATTCAAAAATATTATCCCAAAAGGATTTTTCAAAATTCGAAATATTTTCGGAGTTATAGAAATTTTTGTCGACTAATTTCTTTGATAAAACAAGCAATTTTTAAATTACTTCAAACTTTGAACGCGTTTTTCTCGAAACCACGTTTTTCAAAATCGTGCCCACGATTTCTCAAGTTCTACCGAACCGATTTTGAAGATGTAGGGCTTTATGGACGCAGAATTAACATAGCTATCGTCCCTACCTCAATTTAAAAAAAAAAGTACACTGGACTGCAAAACAAATTGCCAAAAATTGATTTTTTGTTTTTGAAAGGCCGCCATTTTTTCAAATACAATTTTATTTTCACATTTCTGCTACGGACAATAAAGGCATTCATACTAACCAACTTCCCATCTTCCGTTTTGCTATCTGATAATTGTAACTCCCGGAAACGTGGGTACCATCGACACATCTTTTTTGGAAGTGCCTACTTTGGATCCAGAGAACTTTTCGAACAACCCTCGCATTTACAAATTTTTAATTTTGTATTTTTTATAATGAATTGTACAACCAAATACAAAAAACAGCATTACAAAATCTCTTCCCGATTTCTTTCCACGAATTTAAAAAAAAACATGTAAAATTGAGCCCTCTGGACCAGAAGAGGGCCTTAAATTAGTTCCGGTTCCAGTATGTACCGAAACTTTCGATTCGTCAATAGGTTCTGTTTTGGTTCTATTTTCTTTCGGTATTTGGATCAGTATCGGTACCTAGCTTTTCATTTCGGTAAACCGGTACGTACCGGTAACGTTAGTCCAAACAAAGGGGGTAAGCAAGCTATACACATGTATGTTTGCGTACATAAATGAGCAATTTAAATAACGTGTGTTAACCATACAAAATGCACAAGTTTGTATTCATAAGATGATTAAAATAAAAGGTAATAAATAAAAAATTTGTTACAAAGAAAGTAAACTAATGATTATTTCTTAGAAGCATAATAGATTATATTTATAGATGTATTTCCGTTCATCTAATTTTTTAGCTGAGACACAATAAACTTCACACCGGAAAATAAACGTTCAACGTTCCGTACTTATTGCTGTTTAATAAAATTCACAACCGAGTAGAATTTAACGGGATCCGAGGTCGTTTACCAGGCAAACGGTCTTCCATTAACACACGCATCTCGAATAGTCTATTTGTTCATTGCCACACGAATGCTAGGCTTAAACAATTCATCAATGCACCTGGAACCAGAAGTTTTCTTTTCCTGTGCTTGATTCGTGTTTTGCTGATCGACTCAACTGTGCTTTTTTTATGTAAACCGGCGAAATTAACGTTATTTCATAATAAAAATTTCGAAATAACAATTAATTTACAATTTTTATTTAAAAATTAGTAATTATAGAACTTTTTCGTAGAACTTTCACTTTGTGAATTAGTAATTAATATAAAAAAATTTTATATAAATATTACAAATTAATTGATATGAAAAATTTGTATTCTAAATATTAAAATGACATTTACTTTATGATATCCTTCGTGCGGAACATCGTAGCACAAATGTATGAATGTATCTTTGATCTGTGGGTCCGATGTTCCGCACGAAGGATATCTTAAAGTAATTGTTATTTTAATTTTTAAAATAAAAATTTTTCAAATCAACTTATTTGTAATTTTTAAATAAAATATTTTTTTAAATCAATAAATTACTAATTTTTATATAAAACTTATAAATTAATGTTTTTTATTATAAAATAACTATTAATTTCGGTCCCTGATGTAAACACAAACATAGTTTTCGCTTCATTTCATTAGGGGCATGCAAACATTAGCATGTACTTCCATACATAAATCCAGACTACTTAACTTTCTAAGCACTTACATATGAAATAAGTATGTATTTATGTATTTGCATGTCCCAAACGAAATGTCTCGAAACTCACATATGTATATTCTAATGCGCATTATTTTACATTGGAAATTCGTAAACATCAACAACACCTTAATTCTTTGTCCACACGCTTTTATTGAGCAATTGTTACATATCCTTCAATGTCAAATGCGAAAAACTGCCGATAGACATTTGATTTTGTCCTTGCAATAAGCGATCGTTCAGATAAACGTACAATTCTTAAACTACACACGGATTGAAAGAAGAACGACAACGATTAACCGCTGACCATGCGTAGGCGACTTTACTTCTGAGCTCTTTCGTTTTGCATACAAACGCGACAGAAGGTTAAGACTTAGCAGAAAGCGAACATACAAAAACAGAACTTAATTACCAAATTTATACATATTTCCGTTGCTGTTTTTGATTCAGTATTCCGGATAATAACGTACATGCACAGACGTCTGAATATAGAGATTACACTCTCTCTCTCGCTGTACATCATTGGCGTAGGTAGCAGCTCTGAATATAGCGATGACAAAATGACTGGGGGGCAGCTACGGAAATCTTAAATACATTGGTGCTCAACAGTTATATAGCATTGGGGAATACGGAAATTTTGTAGATAATGGGTTGGAATATGGTTGGAAGAGATTATCGTCACACCTCCGATAGCTTTGAAACTGACTGCTTGGCAAAACTTTGGTTAAGGGCAGATTTTATTTGTTTATAATCATAAATTAATATCTTTTAAACTATAAAAAGTATGTATATCCAAAAAATTAAAGATAGAAAATTTGCAACAATTAGTTAATATTATTAAGTAATTGGTTAAAATCTATGATTTCAGTAGATACAGTAAAATACAATACTATTCAGCAATATAAACTCGAGACCTTTACGATAAACCAAGCATGAGAAATCGAGTTTTTAAAAACCCTATTTTTTCGTATCTGCCGATTTTTGGAATTATTTTTATAAAAATTAACAGAAAATGTTTGTGGAATACAGCAAATTAAGTTTTGGTGGACATGACGAGATCTAATTTCGTATTTGTTTTAAAAAAAAACGGTCATAAAAACCGCTCGGTTTATAGAAAAATTACCCATATAGGCTATGTTCGATAAACTGGGTATGAGGTGATGCTAACAGAAGTTCCTTGTATCCAAATTTTAGGGCCTAATACCCCATACTCGTTGAGTAAAAAGAGTATACAAAAGTCTAGCAAAAGTATGTAACAGAGAGAACGCATCTTTTCCGACCCTATAAAGCATACATATATATTCTTGATAAGCATCAACAGCCGAGTCGATATAGCCCTGTCCGTCCTCTGTATGAACACCTAGATCTCAGATACTAGAAGACGATAGATATCGATCTCAGATTTAAAACTTACATTAATATTCGCAATAACTATAATCCCTGAAATTTTCATAACGATCGGATAATGAAAATCCGAGTTGCAAATTTAACTTTAACTTCTTTGACTGAATATATTTTCGTGCGGCCTGACATGCTTTTCATAATTCTGATGGGCCTGCCTTTTAATGTAAAATTTATTTAAAAAAATGGGGCGGCGCTTTTGCACATTTTCGCCGTTTTTGTTCGGATCTTATAATAGTATACAAAATAGGTTAATATTGGGCCTAACTTAATGTATATTAGGTCAAAATTAAAAATTGTGTCTCTGACAGTTTCTAGCGGTTGAAAGGAAATGGAGGAGGAATTTGCCAAATCTAAAGCAAACTTGATCAGGGTACGGTATACACCTACATATAAGCAAAAATGTATAGCTCTACCTCTTATAGTCTTTGAGATAGAAGCGTTCATACAGAGAGAGAAAGAGACATTTTTTCGCTGTTAAAAGATGGAAGAAGTGGAATTTTGCAAAACTGAAACAAACTCGATGTGGGTACAGTATACATACACCTACATACATGCGAAAAATTGTGGCTCTATCTATTACAGTCTCTGAAATTGACTCGTTCATACAGACAGACAGACAGACGACATGGCTAAATCGACTCGGCTGTTAATGCTGATCAAGAATACATAAACTTTCTGGAGTCGGAGGTGCTTCCTTCTGTCTGTTACATTCATATGCGCAACTTCATAATCCCCTTGAACCCTTTTGAAATGGGTACAGGGTATAAAAGAAGTGGAATTGAGAACATACCTGATAGACTTGAACAAAAAAAAGGTCTAAGTATCGTTAACACTCACAGGGCTGTGATGTAAAACATGATTATAAGATTTAGAGTTTATTTTCAAATCACAAGCTCCTAATGGTATATAAATCCGTAAATGCACTCTTTCAAAAAAAAAAAACTAACAGTTCCGTGTTCAGTTCTTTAATTTTTCAGGAAGTCTTGTTTATTGTGCTGATTTAGATATAAATGATGATGTTCCACCCACCCAGATACCACCAAGATGAGATCCAACCAAGATCACATCCAAAATCCCACCCAGATACTTACCCTCTAGATCCTATCCAGATCCCACTTAGATTCCGCCCAGATCACACCCAGATACCGCCAAGATCCCTCCCTTATCCTATCCAGATCTCTCCTAGATCCCAGCCGGAATGCTCCCCGATCCCACTCAGAACCCTCCCAGATCCCGCCCAGAACCATCCCCGATCCCACTGAGAACCCACCCAGATCCCGCCAAGCTCCCACACAGATCCTCATCCAGATCCCTCCCATATCGTTCCCAGATCCCACCCAGATCCCACCCAGATCCCACTCAGATTCCGCCCAGATCCCACTCAGATCCCACCCATAAACCACCCAGATCTCACCCCCATACCCATCCAGATCCTATCCAGATCGTACCCAGATCCCACCCACATCTTACCCACGAAATATGAATGACGTCAGCGTTAAGTGACGCTGAAATCAAATTTTGCTCCTACTAAAATCGTCCGTACCGAAATTAAAGATGTTTCACATCAAAAAAAAAATTTGATCATAGCAACCCTGGAAATTTGTAAGCGTACGAAAAACAGTTGGCAGTCAGCGGTAATGCTTAGTTTCAGTCTCACACTCGTCGAGTGAGGTTGAGTGCTCCACATTTAAATTTTTTTTCTCCATTTCTGTAGTTTTAATTATTTATTGTCCAACGACAATAATAATACTATTTTTAATTCATTTTTTTTCCAATGAGTGAAATTGGGTCGAAAATATTTTTCTTTGATAATTTT
>JAEIFU010003262.1:0-30967 GCA_018904235.1 Lordiphosa stackelbergi | reverse complement strand
TACTAAATATCGTGATCTTTTATTTCTGTGTGCACTTGCCGCGTATAATAAACATTCTGAAAATAGCAGCAATTAGTTTCCAATCTTATGGAGGCAAAACAAATTAATGACGAAATAAATAGTTTTTAAATTAAATGCATTAATCTATCGGTCGATGGCAATCAAAATCGGTATATTTTTTGTCATTTTTCAGTATCAGTATTTTTCGGCATATTTTTCGCTAAGAAAAGTTAATTCATTAAAACCAGGTCTCAATAATCGAAGTAAACCGATTCAAATCGCGTACCGGAACCAAAACCGGAACAAATTGGTTTTTGAGAACCGAATACCATTTCCCGTTATTATTGGAACCAATAGAAACGAAACTTTGGTACCGGTACAGTGTCGGTTTCTTTTTATACGCTGTACCTATGTAATTATTTTAATATTGTGTAAAACTATGTAACAGAGAGGAATCGTTTTCGACCTTATTAAGTATATACAAATATTCTTGATCAGCCCATTGATGGTTACACAGGTCATATTTTGGGCTCTAGGAAATCCAGTGCCACTGTTGATTTGTATCGCAATTCGCAGAGAATTCGCAATGGGCCAATAGTGGTCTAAATGGGAGAGCGATTTGCCGTTCTCAGCCATCGCAACCTAACCTACAGAAAATATAGTTGGTTTAAGTGCATGAAGAATGAAAATTGGAAATATAAATACTGTCGTCCTCTCTAGCAAAATCGCACTTAATTGTATTTGAAAACAATAAAACGTTCTTAACTGTTGTCAGAATCCTCCAAAAAGTTCATAGAATTATATTAGATTTCAAAAGTCGTGCTTTTTATTCCACTACGCAGGTTGGCTTGGTACGAATAGCTTAAAGTTTGATTTGTTTTATTAAAGATACTAGTCCGGTACGTACCGGTATACCGAAATAAAAATCGGGGTACCATATTGAAACCGAAAACCGAAATAGAACCTTTAACCGAAACATTCATTTCGGGGCGTACCGGTACCGGAACCGAAATTCGTTTCGGGATTAAGCCCTGATTAAAACCACATAAAATGCACAACCCTGCTGCTTTTAATAATTTTTCCCCCCCCTTAATAAAAAAAAAACAAATTTTTTAAACAAAAAAAATAAAAAAAACACTGGAAGAAACCTTTTACAAAAATAAAGATAAGTTCACATAGGTAAATAGTGTGACAAATATTATGGAAATTTTGATGAAAGTTTGTCTAAAGAGACATGATTGCAGATTTTGCTGGACTTCAAACATGCAGGCCTGTTCCCAATTCCACTTCAGTTTTCATATAAACGTTTGTATGTTGAACTCTATGCTAATAAGGTTCTATGGAAGGTGACACTCATATCTACGCTTACTAGATCCGGTTTCAGTAAAAGTGAAATTGCTCAAGCAGTGGATTCAATTCGAAGTAAATGGAAGTCTTGATCTACCATTTAAATTTGTAAGAGTAAAATGTCCAATTCAAACGTTTATAACCGAAGTGGAATTGAGAACAGATCTGATAAACTATGGTTCCATTCACTAATAATATGATCAAATATGGCCAAGAAGTTCCCCAATTTGTGAAATTGAGATAAATTTTCATCAAAATTTTCTAAAAATTTGTCAAAATGTTTGCCTATGTAAACTTAGCTTAGCATTGAGTATGACTGTTAAGCTGTCAGTTAAGCTGTCAATCGTTATCGATATTTCCAGAATCAAAAATTGAGTTGAGGCATTAAACTAGAGAAAAGAAAAAAATGAGATTGAATTGCGGTTTCATTTATTTCTTTTATAAATAAATTCAAATTATAGTTAAATAAATAAAATGCATTTTGAAAGAAATGAAAGTTAATTTTACCACAAATATATTTTTCGAAACAGTTTCCTACGACCATGAAGTTGCTGCTGTTACTTCCCCTATTCGCTGCCTTGGCTTCTGCCCAATTTGGTGGCTTCGGTGGCTTGGGAGGTGGAGCACTTTCAAATGTGGCCAATCGAGTGCAACAAGGCTTAAACAATGTGGCCAGCCGCTTGCCGCGACCTCCAACTCTTTCAAATGTGCGAAATTTTGGTGATTTTCTGGTAAGTGTTTCCCCAATCACTTTGATCCAAATCGTTTCAAATTTTTGTTTCCTAGAGCCAATCTGGCAAAACTTATCTGAATGCGGCAGACCGAGCCCTGCACGAGGGAGTGTTCTCTGCTCGCAAGAATCTGGTGGAGAGTGGTAACGCAGCCTTTGGCCGAGGTGGTTCAACCTTCAAGTTGGCCTTGAATGCCTTTTCGGATTTGACCAAGGCAGAGTTTCTCTCACAGCTCACGGGTCTGAAAAAGTCAACGCAGGGCGAGTAAGTTTGAACTTGATGCGAATTTGATTTTCCTAGAGTTTTATGGAACTTTTGGTTTGTAGGTCCAAGGCAGCCGCCAGTCGTCAGCGTGCTTTGGTGCCCACTGGTGTACGTATACCCGATTCATTTGATTGGCGTGAAAAGGGCGGTGTGACTCCTGTCAAGTACCAGGGTACTTGCGGTTCCTGCTGGGCTTTTGCCACCACCGGCGCTATTGAGGGTCATGTTTTCCGCAAAACCGGCAGCCTACCCAATTTGTCTGAACAGAATCTGGTGGACTGTGGACTCGTGGACTTTGGTCTCAATGGCTGCGATGGAGGCTATCAGGAGTATGCCTTGGCTTTCATTAACGAGAAACAGCGAGGCATTTCCAAGGCGGAGAGATATCCATACATTGATAACAAGGAAAACTGCAAATACAGTAATGCCTTGTCGGGAGCTCAAATCACGGGACTGGCCACCATACCACCCAAGGATGAGGCACTGATGAAGAAGGTAATTGCCACTTTGGGTCCTTTGGCCTGCTCACTGAATGGCCTGGAGAGTTTGTTGCTATACGAAAGTGGCATCTATAACGATGAGAAATGCAATGAGGATGAACCCAATCATTCGGTGCTTGTGGTGGGCTATGGCTCAGAGAAGGGTCAGGACTATTGGATTGTGAAGAACTCCTGGGACGCGAGTTGGGGTGAGAAGGGCTACTTCCGTTTGCCACGCGGCAGCAATTTCTGTGGCATTGCCCTGGAGTGCAGTTATCCCATAGTTTAGTTTTTAAGATAATTTAAATGATTTAAATAAATAAAGTCCAAAAAATAAAAGTTTTTTTATTAACGTCTTTAGTATTTTTTGATTAAATTCAAGTCAATATTAAAAATATTTTTATTGTGCCATCCCTGTGGCTACTTCAGGGTTGAAAAGTCAGCTGTCTCCCAAAAGCTTGCCACGTGGTGTGTTTGCCAGAAATAATTGGCTGTGTTTAAAGCTGTGGCATTCTTTCAATTCTTTACGTACAGCTTGTGTCAAACATGGAAAACGAAGATCAAGGTATTTGGAAAAAGATTGTAAAGAAAACTGTATGTGTGCTTTTGTTTTGTAACTGTTATTTGAGTTGTTGTTGTGGTGTCTTTTTTAGTACGACCTAACCTAAAATTGATTGTGTTTTGTGGAGCAGAAGTAGTGAATAAGATCCAATTAACTCCAGTTGTAAACGTCCAATTATTGTTCAATACGTGTACAACGAGGTGGTATTTACAGTTTTTGCGCATATTTGCGCCATTGCAAAATAAATTGAATCATTGCAGGCGAAGTCGAATATTGCCGAAGAGAAATGCTTGACGTTTGACATATCTGACATTAAATCGGAAATGAAAGGACTTCAAAAATGCAATAGACACATGGGTCGATCTGAAAAAGATATGAAAAATATCTTTCAAATAATATAAAAATTTTAATTTAAAAAGATTTGGCCCTGAAGAACAATTGTAAAAATAAAATCGGTCGACCACGTTTGACATATGAGGATGGAAAATCAAGCCTGAAGAGAAAAATTTTAACCGATTTATCGAAAGAGAACGATGCTTCCGTTCTTCTACACGCTGCGTCAATTTCTGCAAAAAAGTCTGGCGATAAAGAATTGTCGTTTATTTTGCAGCAAACATTAGAAACGGCCGATAAATCAGAGATTAGGGAAACTCTCCTGTGTGGGATTCAAAAAAACAATTCTCTTAACAGACGATGAAGAATTAGCCCTTTTGCTGGACAATTCGCTTTCCAAAAGACAGTATAACTGCATTCGAGCAATGTGCATTCAGAAAAATTGTGATATATGTATATCCTTGCTACACGAAAATACTACAGGCCAAATCATCAGGGATTATGATGATTCTGATGAATTATAGGTGGAATTGATATAAAACAACAATTATCCAATATATCTTTTAAATTGTTTCAAAAAGCAGTACAGAAAAAAATTTTGGGAGGTTGGTTGTGCAGGTAGGTGAAGGTGTGGTCCAAACAAGACATAATTTTATTCGAAATTTATATTTGAAGAAAGCTGTATCTTTATTTTTTTATACTTTTTTGGAAAATGGCAATTGGGACCATGGCAGCGCAGGGCCAGTAGCCCGAAATTTTGGCCAAAAGTTCATTTTTGTTTGGGAAAGTGGATAAAACGAAGGTACGCAATGATTTTGAATACATATAGCTATTTTATGGCAAAATTTTGAACATTTTACAAAATAGTTTTTGAATGGCAGCCATTAAAATTTGGTTTTTCTTAAAATCTCTGCAAAAAAAAAAAAAAATAATTATAGTCAAAGTTAGAAAAGCAACAGCTGCCTCAATTTGATTTCTTATTTTCGACTTCGCACTAGATTGCCATAAAAAATTATCAAGAAGTTTCCATTCGAAAGCGTTTACATAAAAAATTGAAATAATCTAAAATTTTGTGGCTTTTTTTTACATTTGGCAACTTTTTTGTTAAGAGTACCCAGAAGTTCCCCTCTTAATTAGCTTGTAATATTGCTTTTTTTTTTGAACAACACTGTGCAACAGTCAAAAAAACTATCAAGCACCACTATGCGGAATCGATAGTGCTACCCGAACTGAGTAAATCCCTATCAGCGTTTGGCTAGTTTGGAAGCACTTTTTTTTATGGACCCTCAAAGTTTTTAAAATTGGGTGCGCCAACCAAAAAAAGGTGTCATTAGTTTTGGGCAAACAGCTCATTCAGTTTTAGTGATAGCTTCAAACTGTCTTCGGCAAGTTAGCTGACAGCTTTTTAAAAACTCGTGTTTTCGGGAGTATTCCTTAAAACTTTTTTTCATAAACGTATTTTTTACTTTTTCGAGTATAACTTTTAAAACATCAGAAATTTTCGCATACTTTCTTTGGCAAAAAAGAAGCTTTTTGAGATACCAAACAACTCTGCTGCCCCAAAAATGTGAATTTCAAAAAATTGACTTTTTTGTTGTCATTGTTTATTAGATACTCAAGTTTTTCACCAAAATAGCAGCCAACAAGGGCGTAGCCGGGGCAGCTGCCCCCTTAATCATAGATTTTACTCCGAAAAATGCACTTTTTCATTTATAACTTAAGTTTTCCTCCATTATTTGGAAGTTTGTGTCTCATTTCGTATCAATTGCATCTTGATCTAATTATTTAATGTTGAAAAATATAATTTAAGAAGTACCTAAGAAAAAGTTCAGGCACGCTGCCCCACTCGGAAAGCTGGCTACGCCCTTGGCCAATTAAGTTTTTTTAAGCTTTAAGAGCAAAAAAATTACTCGTTTTACTTGTTGTTATCCACGATTAAAGAAAAAAACGATTTTTGAATATTTTTCGAAAATTCTGTAATTTATCAGCGAAAAAGGTTGCCAATTTAAGACTGTATAAAATATTTTAACATGTTAGTACATTTTTTAACAAGTTGCTTTTATTTTGTTGTTTAATTATTAAAATTTATTTTTAATTTTTTTTTTTTTTTATTAAATATTTACGCTAATTTGATCTTAACTTGGGCTGTCTACCGCCCGCAAGTGCAAATTAGATTAAGCCTTCTTATGCGTTTTTTATTAATATTTTAAAATGAAAACTAATTGGTTAATTCTTTTTAAACAAAACCAACTTATTTTTCTTTAAATGAGTTAAATTTTTCTTTTTTTTCCCCACAAAAAAATAAAATTTTTAATTAAAATTAAAATTCTTGCAGGACAAATGATAATCGACGATTTAGGGAAGTAGCAAACTGTAAGGGAGACGCTAGAGTGCAGCCTCCTTGGATCCGTATCTGACCTTTTTTCTAAATCAGACGATATACGTAGGCAAGATTATATTGTTAAATGATACTGCACTCAAAAGTAACATTCAAGCAACCGGAGGAAAGGTTGGCCAGACTTAAAGTCAGTTCTTTCCAGGCTGCAGCCGCAACTTCCCTGTCTCCCCATTGTGAAATTGAAGGCTTAGTCCTTAAATGCTCCTTCATAAAAGCCAAGCAAATTTCGCTCCGGACGTCTGTTAGATGCTTTTCCATTATAATTTATTTTAATTATAACAAATTCGGAAGAATAATAAATTTTACAAACATTTGAGCGGCTTCTCGTCATTACTTTGGCGTCGGCGTTGCCACTTTATTCAACTCAAATTCGCAGCAATCGATTTACAAATTGCACAATTATTAGGCAAAAGATCAAGGGAAAAATTATTGCTAGTTAATCTTTTTTATCTTTGTTTTTAACACAAAAATCGCTATTGTATTACCTTTAAAACGAAGTTCGATTAATTTCGAAATTAGGTCAAATGTTGCAGTGAATGGCCAATTTCACTAGCGATTTGACTAGCGATTTAGTAAAAGCTTATTTAATAAACTTAACATATTTAGATTTTTGAAATATTCCGTAAATAGGATTAGACAGAAAAATCAATTTCTCACGGAGACCCTTCCAGAACTATTTTAAGGCAGCTATATTATAAAACTACCGAAATATCGCATAGAAAACTTAATCGGGTTGGGAGCAAGAACAAAATGTTAAAATTGTACAAAGACCAATCTTTGTAAGGTAAGTGCCGATATAAAAAAATATGAAAGCGAGAAAACTGATCAAAACGGGTGGGTTGATATAGCATTGAAAACAAGACAGTAAAAAACGAAAACGATCGTTTATGGCACTATAGGATTCATGGAGCCGTACAACAATATGAAACTATTTTAACAAAGAGACCAATTGATTTCAAATAAAGGAGTATAGAGAACAGCGAAATGCTCCAATTAATACTTAAGTCGGAGATCTTCCTTATGCTATATCATTACCAAACAAAAAACCAAACGGGCTACTGCCGAAAACCCCATTCGAGGAATCAGTCAAACACTATAAATGCGTATTTACGAGCTTTAAAAGCCCGTCTCATGAGTCGAGCGCGAGTGAAGCAAAACAGTAGAAAAGTTTGTCGTGCACAAGGATGCATACCAAAAAAGAGTTTCGAATGCGTAATTTTGAGGGGAAAACAGAAAAGCGAAAGGTGTTTTCTGTGTTGTGGACCCCTGATTATCGAAGAGTAAAATTGTTATCTATTATACAATCACATCAGCCTAGAAGTATGCTTTTAAACTTCGGAATATAACACATGCACTCAGAGGTAAACGGTTTTTATAAAGAGCCAATTTGAATGTGTTAAAATGTGTAGCATACTCTTAGAAGCAGTGAGGTAAATTGTATTATGTTAAAAAAATTAGATTTTTAAATAATTAAATTTTTTATTTTTATTTACTTGTTTTAAGTATTGAATCTAAAGAGGAGGATGGAAAAATCGGTGAGGGTAGTCAGATTAACTGAAAATCCTCGACAGGATGGGCAGTCAAGTTCAAAAACTGCTTGGGTCAATATCTCATAAACCATTAGATATATCAAGACATATTTATTTTATTTAGTTATCTGGTACTTATATATACTTCTATGCAAGAATTGGGTCAAATCCAATTACAAGTTTTTTTTCTATAATTAAGAAACGAAAAATTTGAAATATTTTTCGATTTTGATTTGGATTATCAATATCTTACAAATTATTTTTGTTGTTTTTAAATTATGTGTGTTGAGTTCAATCTCTGAAGATCATTTCGTCGAAAATTTCAGCTTCCTAGCTAGGCTGGTGTAGAAATGTCAGAGTTTTGGCCAAAAAATGAGATTTCTGGCCCACAGTGCAGCGGTTGAATTGCGGGTAAAAGAAATCAGTGTTGAAAAAAGTCAAAATATCGATTCATCATCTTTTTTATCGACTAGTCGATTATTTTAGAATTAGTGTGGCCAAACGCAATTTAGTAGGAATTGAGCTGCTTCCCAATTGGCATTGTCCAACAAAAACCCACTTAAAATCAATTTACAATAAAAACAAAAATAAAAATGCCATAGAAATGGCCGTGCCTGGTATGGAAGGCCCACAAGCAATATTGTTCCTGCAGGTGGGTGTAAAGCACATTCCAGACATTTATCCCTCGGTTCATTGCATTCAATTGGGCAGCTGGCCATACGCATACGAGGGCGTTGTCACCTTGTGTCCACCTGTTTACATACGTACATGTACTAATCTCCGTCATCCCTCTTCCAGCGATGTACTCGTTAGTGCATTGAGATTAATCCCAAAGAGCGCGCCTCCCAAAACCAACATCCATCCAAGCATCTTAATCTTGTCCCGACTAACTGACTAATCTAAAGTCCATCCCATACCATTTGCACCATGGACGAGGATATAATGAATGCAGTAGAATCTCTTTTCGGCAAAGATGTGAAAATTGTGGACTGCGAGACAACGTCTTCCGTGCAGCAGGAGGAGGTCTTGCTAATCAATGGTGTACCCGTCAAGCTGGATGGCATACCCTCGGATGATGCCAGTGCCATTAAGGCGGCCTTGCTTGATGGCCAGATGCCGTCGGTGGAGCATTTGAATCAGCTGCTATTTCGTGCCGGGCTGGCACAACAGCCCATTGAGGTGGAGACCTCGCTGACAGTCAAGTCTTCCCTGACCACCACAGAGGAGGTGTTGGTCTCACGCAATGGCCAGATACTGGATGAACGCACAGTGGAAACCAAAGAGCACTTCAACCATCAGTCGCATCAAAAGGAAATCTGGCAACCGCTCAAGCAGCCGTCGGCTTTGGCCCGAGCCAGAGCCACTCCCGAAAATGCTTTAAAGTATCGCACCGACTCGAATTCCACATTCGCCACAGACACGGAGGAACGCCGTCAGCTGAATCCAACCTACTCAAATGTGTCCCTCATGTCCAACACCAGTTCGGCCATAGGTGGCTCAGCCTCGTCCACCACCATAGGCGACAAAAGCTCGAATATAAGCAGCTGCGATTCTGGTCATGATGGCCTTTACCACAGCGTATCGATGAGTGCACCCTGGGAAAGGGACAGGACCCTAACCGACTCCATATACTGTGACATTCCCAGTTCGGCAGATGAAGCGGATGCAGTGTCCATATTGGTAAGCAAACGCAGCCAGTCTAAGTGAGGATAACCAAATCTCTATTACAGCACATCAGCGAAGAGCCCACTCCAGTTAGCTATGCCAAAGACCTGCCCAAGGCTGGAACCACTGAGGATTTGATCAGCTTGCTAATCAGCTGCCAGAATGAAGACATTGAGTTTAGTTTGCTGATCTGCTCGCGTTTATTTCTCTCACCCCAGGAGCTACTGCGTCGTCTCACCGACAAGTGTGAAGCCGAGAGACTAAAGCAGCTAATAAGCCACTGGCTAAAGCTTTGTCCTCAAGATTTTAGCAATGAGCTAATGGTGCAGCAGCTGAATGAGCAAACTCTAAGCCAGGCCACTCAGAAACTTACCCAAATGGAGGAGAAACGTCAGAGTCAATTGCAATATTTGTTAACTAAGCCATCCTCGTCCAACTCCCTGGGCCGACAAAGCAGTATTAAGTCATTGAAACGATTCTACAAAACGGACAATTTGCTAAGCAACTGCAACAATCCCTACGAATTGGCCCATCAATTGTATGCCATAGAATATGCGTATGTGTCGCAGCTAAGACTCGAGGAATTTGTGGAAATGTTGGCCAAAGGTGAACTCAAATGCAGCCTAGAGCAGACCAAGGCCAGTACATTGGGTGCGAATGGTAGGAACCAGGTTAATATAGCCGCCTATGTGCAATGGTTCAATCAATTAAGCCAACTGACAGCCACAGAGATACTCAAGGTAAGGATGGGCAAGCTAAGAGAGATGAGGCATTATAAAGACTTCACCCCATGTTAAGACTGATGTACACAAGCTAAATGAAAATTTGTCCAATGCCAAGTACCTGAAGCACGAACCCGGTCCCCCCAACCTCCCACCCACCACCATTAACACCCCCATCCTCCCACCCCCCCCAACCACCCTCCCCCAACCCCACACCACCACACCCCACCACAACCCCTCCCACCCAACCCACCCGGACATACGACGTTATTCCAATACACCAAAAGAAACAAGAAACCCGATTTTATCTTACAAACCGAGTTTCGAGTTAACGGTGTGAAAAATGTTTTCTGCATGTAGAATTCGGGCATTCTTCGCCTGGGGGCGGATTTGACTTTAAAAAACTCTTTTAATTTATTCGCATTTGTCCTTACAAACCGAGTTTCAAGTCAATAGGATGAAAATAGTTACTGCATGTAGAATTTTCAAATTTTCCGACCGTCGGTCGTTTTCCAACTCGAAAATCACTTCAAACTTTGTATTCTATTTTACAAACCAAGCTTCAAGCCAACGGATGAAAATGTTATTTCGTGTATTTTCTCCAATTCTTGTTTGTTCAAATTTTCCAACACGGAAAACACTACTCCCTCCCAAAAAAATTTTTTCGGGCCCGGGAAAACACGTGCGAATTATTTCGCGTACTATGCTTACAAACCAAATTCAAGTCCTGTGAAAATAACATTTTTCCCTACAAATTTTGGTAAATTGATGTCTATCACATTAAAAATGTAGACAGTAATTTAGCCAACGCCTAAAATATAATTTACCCATTTTACTTATAGTCTAATCATATATTTATTTGTGTATAAACAGGGATGTGATAGTAGTTTTAATTTTGCATGTGTTAATCAATGTGATGTTCTAGCGTCTATTTTAAATGTAAAATCTAATCCAGTAGCCTGGATGAAGTAAGTCCAACATTTTTGAAAATTATCTTACCTGGAATTCTACCTCATATTACCCACATTATAAATACCGCCCTGACTACATCGTTTTTTCCAGACAGTTGGAAAGTGGCAAAATACTGGCTATTCAAAAACTAATGGAGACCTTCGGCCAATTTCAATTCTACCATTTATTGCCAAGGTTTTCGAAAATCTGATGGCCAGTCAAATTAACGAATTTATGCTTAGCAACCACCTTCTAAGCGATAACAATAGTTTACAGCATTTCCGATCCCGACCATTTGACAGTCATTTCATATGTAAATCCCTTTGCTGAGTCCAAAAAAATGCAGTCCAAATATTTTTTAGTGGAGGCGTTTTCAAGAAATCGCGGAAAAGCTAGTTTTTAATCTGAAAAAGTACCTTTAGAAAAATGTGTATATCTTCAGTATCGATTCATCTTCATAAAGAAAAATATTTTGGAAGGTAATTGAACGCCCTATCATTCATTCATACACAACTTCTTAATCTGGTGCTTGACTTCGGCTTTTATCGACAACTTTGCGTTAAATTTATGAATTTAAAAAAAGCTTGATTTTAAGTGCGATTTTCACCACGAAAAGAATTGTGAAAAATTTATTTTATTGCTGGTCACCACAGATTTATCTATTAAAAATACAACGCCACATAATTCATTCAAATCCGTTCAAGAATATTGAAGTTATTGGCATTTAAGTAAAAAATGGAAGGTTTCAATTTCATGCAAATTGACTTAATTTGATTGTTTTTTGTTTATCTTAGGAGGCATAGTTCACATTCAAACTATTCTATTTATGGGCGTACTATATACCAATATTTTGCTTCGAATTCAACACTTTGTATAAATTATAATACACCGACCGAAGATAACTTTTCTATTTGATGTATCTCTTTCAATAAAGGAATTTTCTCGTCACTCTTATCGCCAAGACTATCCGGGTAAAAGTTGAAGTGAAAAGATATGAATTTTAACATTTCAATATTAAAATTCGAAAGAATTACAATTTTAACCATTTTCTTGCAGCTGATAAGCATGCCTTTGATGGTCGACCATGTAAAATTTAAAAAATTTTATCGAGCTGTTTTCCCATTAATTCCATTTTCTAAGTAACTCTTCTATGGGCCATTGGATGCGGAAACTGGTATAACAAATGTGGTTACTCCCTTCACCATTAAACGCGAACTTGACGTGATCAAGAAAAACTGGGTATAAGGTGTTGCTATCTGACGCCTCTAGTTCCACAATTTATTAGTCCCGTTCCCAGGCTATTTTGAGTGTTCCAATGACACACAATCAAAACATATAAACATTTTTAGGGGAATATCCAAAATATAAGTGATAAGCTATATGCATTGTCCTTGAAATTTTTAGAATAGTCAAACCAGCAATAGTACGCTGGCTCTAGTCTCGTTATGTTTGCACTAACTTCAAAAAAGCAGGAACACAACACAACACAAAAGGAGGCTAGGTAGACATACAGCTGTTTCATTGGTACCTCTACCAAATCATCAGTGTCTTTCGCCTAATGTACTGGCCCCAACGACTCTTACTCCATGCCGGAGCTGCCATAATCGTTTGGCAATTCCTAAACGACTTGACAGCAAAATCCGGCACACATAAGAACAGTGCTGGCTGCCAGTACCTTTGTGTCTGTGTGTGTTCCCCAACCTAGCCTCCTTTTGTGTTGTGTTCCTGCTTTTTGAAGTTATGTGCAAACATAACGAGACCTAGAGCCAGCGTACTATTGATGGTTTGATTATCATAAAGGTCGTTAAAGCACACACATGTGATTTTTAGAATAGTTTTTGCATTCAATTTGATTAATTTGATTAAATTTGACAAAATAATGATTAATCACAAAAAAACTGAACCAGGAACAAAATAAATTTGGTAGGTTATAGTAGCCCATAAATAGAATAGTTTGAATGTGAACTATGCCTCCTAAGATAAACAAAAAATAATCAAATTAAGTCAATTTGCATGAAATTGAAACCATCCATTTTTACTTAAATGCCAATAACTTCTATAGTCTTGAACGGATTTGAATGAATTATGTGGCGTTGTATTTTTAATAGATAAATCTGTGGTGACCAGCAATAAAATAAATTTTACACAATTTTTTTTTCGTGGTGAAAATCGCACTTAAAAATCTAGCTTTTTTTTTTAAATTCATAAATTAAATGCAAAGTTGCCGATTGAAACCTTTATAACGCCGACGTCAAGCACCGGATTAAGAAGTGGTGTATGAATGAACGATAGGGCTTTAAATTACCTTCCAAAAAGAATCAAAAAACTAGCTTTACCGCGATTTCTTGAAAACGGCCCCACTAAAAAAATCGTAATATGGATTTTTGGACTCAGCGGGGGGACTTACGTAAGAAATGGTTACCAAATGTTTAGGATCGCAAAATTTTTATTATTTTGTAAACTAGAGTATTCAATCCGGGTTTAGGGAAAATAGGAGCTGCACGACAGCTATACTAAATATAGTTGAGGACATCAGAAAAAATAAGAATGATGGTAACGTTACTCTTCTGACACTGCTTGCCAATAGGTAACCATTTCTGTCCCTTAAGCGTGGAGTCCCTCAGGGATCAGTTCTTGGCCCATTGTTATATTCTATTTATGTAAATGATCTCCCAGATGTTTTGTCAGAATGTGTATGATGTTCCAATGTATGTTTGTCGTCCCATTGTCGTCCAAAATTAATGAATTTTCTGTGTCCAACAGTGAGTTATCTAAAGTTAGTGTGTGGTCAAACAAGAATGGACTAGGCTTAAACTCGATAAAATCGAAATGTATTGTAATATACTAAAAAGCATTAGAAACACGAGACTTGTCAAAATTAAAAATTGAGAATAATACAATAGACTATGTAGAAAAAGTATGCAATCTGGGTATAACGCTCAATCAGTCTGCTGGTAAAAAATACGTATCCCTCAGACTACTGCATCTCACACAGCACTTTCTCCCTACTCATATTAGACTTTTAATAGCTAAGACCTGTTTGACTCCCTGTCTCTTCTACGAAGTGGAAATTTTTGGCAACTTTGAATAGTTTTTACTTTAAATCACGATGTAATAAATACTAATAATATTGTCTGCTTAAGACATTTTATACAAAAAAAAATTTTGAAAATCTGCCGCATATATAAAGACAATTAGAAGCGCACCTCAATTTCGAGTTAAACTATTTGCACACTTCCAAAATCAACTCAATAGTCAGTAAAAAGCTTAGCACATTAGAATTAATAATCTACTATCAATATCAATTTGTTTCTCTAAATGTTTTTCTTAATGTTAATGTGTCATTTATTTAGATTTAAGGATTCAATTCGAATTTTATTTTTTTTTTTGAATTTTTTATTTTTGTGACTAGTGCCCCAATCGTAAGTTTCAAGCAACTTGTAGCACTAGGAAGTAAGTAAGTAGTAATAATAATAATAATTTCTTGTTTGCAGCTTGGCAAGAAATCTCAACGTGGACAAATGTTGGACTTTTGGATTGAGACCGCCTTGGAGTGCTTTAACATAGGCAACTTTAACAGTTTAATGGCCATTCTGACTGCCCTCAATACCACAGCCATAGCCAGGCTCAAGAAGACCGTAAGCATTTCTCGCAAAGCAATGACACCGAAATGAAACTAATTTCTACTTGTTTCAGTGGTCTAAAGTGCAGACCAGCACAAAATTCTCGGGTTTGGAACATCAAATGGATCCCGGCCTCGATTATGTCAATTATCGCTCCACCATGAAGGCTGCGGTTTGGCGCTGCGAACGCTCCAAGGCCAATAAAATCGAGCGTGCTCTTATACCCTACTTTCGTTTGTTTCTTAAGGATTGTCAAGCCATTTACGAAGGCCACGAAAACAGGCAAGTGTTTAAAATTAGAGAAATTAAGGTCCATTAACTTTTACTCAAATCTTACAGTTTGGCCACGGGTCTCTGGAATCTGGAGAAATGTTTCATTTTGGGCTCGGAGCTAAGAAACTTTTACAAATGGCAATCTTTGGACTGTCCCTACGAGCAGTTGCCACCCGTGGTAGCTTATATGCAAAAAAGAGAAGTCCTTTCGGCGGATCAGCTAATAAAGGCCTCTTATGAGTGCGAACCGCCAGAAACTTTTGAGGAAAAGGATCACTTTAAGACATTAAAAGCATTAAAGAAATCGTAAAACTGTTGATTAACCCTAACAATAATCGTGTAACACAGCAATCATATTTGTTAATTTGTACTTAAGTTCTAGGAGAAACTCCTCTTTTAAATCGAAACACCAAAAAATATGCATACTAAATTTATCATTTTTAATAAAGATATCCTAACTAATCCATCCGATCTTAACGTATGGTGGCAAATTTCTGAAAATCCACAGTGCCAAATTTTCCAAACAACTCCAACGGATAGTGTTTACCCTCCACCGGGGCATGAATGCGTATTTGACGCATATGCGTATCCCGACCATTCTGATGATTCGAAATGACGGCTATTTGTAGCATAAAAGTGCGTATGGATTTGACATTGCCATCCTTAATGGGCACTTGCACCCAACCCGTGGGTTCAGTCAGATCAATCACTTGCAGCTCTTGCAGATCATTGAAATTTGTTCCCGATCGTATGGATATGCGTGAGGGTGTGTAACTCTCGTCCAGTTTGTAGTCCGTGTAAATGTAGATTTGACTTATATTGGTGCGTTTGTGGAATTGTATGTTGACCAGATGAGGCAATTGGCCATCCGATTGCCAATACGTGTCCATAATGTTGTCGCGCAAACGCTCCACCCCAAAACCTGAGAAAAAAATGAAGGTAATCTTAGGAAAGGAAAGTTGAGTTGGTATTTTAACTTACCCGGCTTACAAGAGGAGAGACTCCAAACTGCCTGTGCCCCCACCTCACGCACAAAACCCAAACGCTCTTCGGCCAGTGGATCCTCTTCATTGGTGGTGGTGGTAGGATTGGCAGTGACATCTTCTTCCATGGTCACATTCATTTTTTTTTTAAATTTTATTTTAACTAACAATTTAATAAACTCGATTGAAATAAAGATGCTTAAATCAGCTGTTGATAGTGTTGAATAACAGTCAAACAAAATTATCGATATATTTACCGCACATGTGCGTCTAATAACATTCACAATTGTCCCTTATTTATAAAAAATGGTTCGCAAATTAAAATATCATGAGCAGAAACTGCTCAAGAAGGTCGATTTCATTACCTGGAAAGTGGACAACAGCAGCAAGGAAAACAAAATACTCCGCCGTTTTCACATACAAAAGCGCGAGGATTACACAAAGTGGGTTTTGCTTCAACCATTAGTAGCAACCACAACAATAACAACAACTTAACTTACAGATACAACAAACTGTCGCGTGAGGTACGCGATTTAACCGAGAAAATAGCCAAATTAGATGCTACCGATCCTTTCAAGGCCGAAGCCTCGGCCATGCTGTTAAATAAGCTACATGCCATGGGAGTGGCCAATGATCAACTTACCCTGGAGACGGCCAGTAAGATATCGGCCAGTCATTTCTGTCGTCGCCGCCTGCCCGTGGTTATGGTGAAGAGTGAGTTTATGCTTAATAAAGTAATTGTATCCATATCTTACGTTTCCTCTCTTTTTTCGCCAGTTCGCATGTCGGAGCATTTGAAACACGCCACAGATCTGATCGAACAAGGTCATGTACGCGTGGGCCCTGAAATGGTTAAGGATCCAGCCTTTTTGGTCACACGCAATCTGCAAGATTTCGTCACTTGGGTGGATAACTCGAAAATCAGAGAGCATGTGCTGCGCTACAATGATATGCGAGATGATTTCCAAATGTAGAAAGCGATTTTGACTTAATTTTAAGACACATTTTATAAGTTAAACCTAACGAGCCGAAAATGTAGGGAGATCTGCTTGGATATTTTGAAATACATAAATTTAAATAATTAGAAAAGAAAAATTCTTATTTCTGCAATTGTGCGAAAGATTTTAAACCATGAAAAAGTTATTTAAACTGCCGCTCAAAACTCGATCTTAAACTAAAAAAAGCTTACAATTCAAGAGATTGAGAGAAGCATAGACAACTAACTTGTAACACATTGAAGATTTGTAAGCTGAATGTAAGAGCGTATGAGAGCTTGCCATACCTGTATTAGTTGTATCATGGACATGACCCTTTGGATTGTTTGAATTCAGTTTAATCACGTCTGTTCTTAATTTCACTTCGGTTTTCGAATTAACGTTTGAATTAGCCATTTTACTTTTATAAATTTGTATGGAAGATGGCGAGGAAATATGTGGTTACTAGATCAAGGCTACCTTTTTCTACAATTTGATTGCACTTGACATAGAGATGTCAGTTTCAACTGCATGAGCAATTCCTCATTTACTTAAAACTTGATCTAGTAACCGTAGATTTGAGTGTCCCCTTCCACAAAACCTTATTAACATACAGTTGAACTTACAAACGTTTATACGAAAACCGAAGTGGAATTTAGAACAGATCTGCATATTCTTTATTTGACACAATTTATTTTGTTTCTTAAGAAGGGAAATGCTGCTCGGTCGGGCTATAAGTCGAAAGATTGGAATAAGACATCCCCGTTTTTGAAATTTACCATTTCCCAATCACTTTCTCAAGCATATTCTCATATTCGGGTGTGTCCCAGAAATCTACAGAGATTAGCTCAGTTTAGTTCAAAGTGCAATAGATTATACGAAAATCTCTACAGATTTCCAGGACACCCCTAATTGTAGCCAATTTTTTCCTTATATGATAGAGATCTCCCATAATGGTTAAGTAGGGCGGGTATATCTCAATTTCAATAGACGGATGTTTGATTTTTTTTGCTGCATATAATTTAAAAATTTAACGGCTTAACCGTCAATGGAGAACGTTATGACAACTATTGCTTTCAAGAGGACGGCGCCACAACACACACAGCCCGCGGAAAGATCGGTGTTTTACGTCAATTGTTCCTCAATCGTCTCATTTCAAAGATGGCGATTTTGACTGGCTTCCTCGATTGCCATCGTCCCATTCAGATTTCTTCTTGTTGGGTTACTTAAATACTTATGTGCATAAGCCACGGACCCTGAAAGCCTTTAAAAACCACGCTCAAGGGCGTAGCCAGGAAAGCTGGCATAAGAAACATATTGATGACATGCTACAATTATCTGCCATGTTCCGGTATTTACTAAAGTGAATTCCAACTTTTTATAGTTTTTCTCTTTCTAACCGTATCAAACATTTAGTTTCTACTTACTCTACTCGACGGATTCAAACTAAAACGATCTAATTAATCTAATCCATTTTATACAGCAGCCCAATTTCGAATTCGACAATTTTTTCGCCTGTTAGTAATTAAAGTAGTGCTCGTTCCATTCCCTTCATTATGCAGATCTTTTCACCTTCTACGCAAAGGACCCAATTGACATTAAGTCCGAAAATAAGATTCTTAAACTTGATATAGTTGAGCAAATCCTGCAGACACATTTGCATATTCAGTTCTCTACTTCTTCCTATTCTTTTATGTATAGGTGGACAATTGTTAAACAAAACATCGTCATAGGGATGGGCGTTAGAGACAGGCGTTTTATCCAAAAAAAGATTGCGTGAGCGGCTGGAAAAAAATCATCGAGACGGGACTGAAATTTACTATTTAGTCGTGCGGGAGATTTACAGTGCCGCTCAACTGAATAGGTTTGACTTTTTTAGGTTTCAAACGTCGTATCTCCTTAAGGCCTATACTCAGATGAGATAAATTTTTAGTTTGGTACGATATTTCACATAAATTGAGAACAATTTTATACAAATGAGATCAAATGTATTCAGATTTCAAAGCTGTACAAAATTGTTTCTATTAATGTGAAATATTGTAAATACCAAACTAAAAATTTATCTTATCTGAGTATAGGCCTTTAACAAGCACTCCGATTTGAGCGAAATAAATTTTGTTGTATAAAGAAATTGTTTTGATATAATTTTTTATTTTTTCAAAAAACATAACAAAAAATCTCCATTTTTTTTTGGCTCAACTGAATAGGTTTGACCACTAAAACTATTAAACATAAGTCTATAAAGCAAAATTTCATGGCACTGGGTAACTTAATTAATAAAGGACACTGTTTAAGCATAATTTAGTATTTGGTATGCCCACCCTTGTTCTTAATTATTTCCAACATACTGTTTGGTAAGGAATCATAATATTTTTCAATTTCATTTAGTGAAATTGTTGACCGAAATTATTGCTTTAAATAGGGTCCCAGAGTCAGTAAATTCTCTTACTCCTTCGTATACTCTCCTGGACAAAAGTCCCCAAATGTTCTCGATAATGTTAACGTCAGGGGAGTAAGGCGGCCACTGAGCAATTTTACGATTAATCCACAGTTTTACAACCCGAGCGGTATGGATGGGAGCGTTGTCATGTTGGTACGTCCATGTAATATGACCATAAATCTCCGAAAACTGGGGAAAAGCCTTTTGGAGCAGTCTTGTACACACTTGCGTTCATCTTCGAGGTGAAAAAGTGGAGCTCGCATGTTCCATAAAACGATATGGCTCCCTACACCATTACTCACCTGCACATGAGTGATGACGGTTTAAAATATATTCTTCCTTTCGCATATCCTTAGAAATAGTAATTATAGCCATCCGGTCCATCGAGGTTGAACTTCTTTTCGACGGAGAAGACCACCGTCTTGCACTCCTCGCTCCACGTCATGTGTTCTCGAGTAAATCAAAGTCGTGCTTCCGTTCGAGCATCGTTGACGTATTTTTTTAACTCATCAAGTGTTTGGCGCTTATAAATCTTTTTACAGTCCCCAATAACATTTACGCCGCATTCTTTCCTAATTTTACCAGCATATAAGGGAGTATTTAGGGTAAATCTCCTCTCCGATGCTGTTGCATATTTTTTTCCTCCATTCATTTTTTTCCATAGTCAGCATCATTACGAAGAAAATTACTCACAACGTTTTGACTTCGACCGATTTTCTTGGCTATTTCATAGTGTTTTAAGCGCGAATCAATATAGCCTTTTATTTGACCTTTTACAAAATATATTGAAGGTTTTCCGCGGTCCATTTTACAAAAAACTGATAGTAGTTGCTTTAAATTTTGGAATTCAACTCTTTTACTCACACAGTCAATCCAAAAGTGAAGTCAAAAGTTTCAAACCTATCCAGATGAGACATAAATAGAACACACATTTAGCGAATTTCTCGACGAAAGCAAAATTCTGAATTACCGTTGCATTTGTCCCATTACTTTTTTTCATGCATATAATGAGTAAATAAATGAAGGTTCTAAATATGTAAAAAGAAAATATGGGCATTTCCAAAAAAAAGGTCCACCATGGCCAAAAAAATTAAATGTGAAAACAATATAATTGATCGAATTTTATAGGAAACAATCGAATTAATCTAATGTTAGTTTATCTTACATTTACTGATAACCTAATTGGATATATTCGGTTTTCGTGGTAAAAGCGGTTTACTCATTTTGACATTTAGAATTTGCTTAATTTTTTGGAAAAAAGTGACTATAGATTATATGTACTTTCGCTATCTAAAATCTTTCTGATGGTAAAAATGGCTATAAGCATAAAGCCCGTCGCGCTTCGCTGCGCCTTTAACAGTATAGAACCAATATCAGAATCAGTTTGAAGTCAATCGTGAGAGCCAAATTTAAAAATATTCTCTAAATTTGTTTCCTCTGTAAAGCCCCGAAATCGAATCATACATACATAGGCTTAAAGTCAACGTTTTACTTCTTTGCTTTTTCACCGTTACGACTTTGCTGCTGCGTTCTTACCACCCCCATCCCACTCCACCCATTCCCCACTCACCTCTTACACAACTTCCACACGTTTCCCACCCACATCCCTCCCACTTCCCTCCCACATCCCACCCACTTCCCGCTCACATGGGGGTGGGATCCCTCCCACTCTACACCAGATTCCCACTCACTTCCCACAAACTTCCCCTTCACATCCCTCCCACTTACCGCCCACATCCCACAAACATCCCGCCCACTTCCCGCCCACATCCCATCCACTTTCCACCTACATCCCACCCACATCCCGCCTACTTTTCCAGGAATTTTCCGGCGTTGGGTCAAATTTTCCAACATCGAAAAATCACATCCCAATTTATTTCATTTACTATTCTAACAAACCAAGATTCAAGTCGAACAGGTGAAAAATATTTTTTTCATGCAGAATTTTCCGGCCATTTTCCACGGTGTGGAGTTTTCCAAAATTGGGAAAACACGTGTCGAATATTTTGCGTACTATGCTTGCAAACCAAATTTCAAGTCAATCGGATGAAAAATAAATTTTTACAATACAGACTTTTCCGACTCTTTTCCGACTTTTCCGGGTGGGATTTTCCGGAAAATTGGAACACAGTAATTGTTGAATTTTCATAAAGATCTTTGAAAATGAGTTTGAATCTGATCGGATAATAAACAAAAAAGTTTCATACAACAGTTTTCCATGAATTTTCCGACTTTGGGGATGGATTTTCCAAAATTTGAAAGTCACTTTTTTATGTTTCGTTATGTGTAATTTTGAAAATGAGTTTGGCGCTAATCGCTGGCAAATAAAGTTTCGCCCATACAACCTTGACCACCCACTTTCCACCCAGGGGGGGTGAATTTTCCGGAAGATTGGTATGCAGTTGTTGTTGAATTTTCATATAGATCTTTGAAAATGAGTTTGAACTTGATCGAATGAAAAACAAAAAAGTTTCATACAACAGTTTTCCGCGAATTTTCCATATTTCCCGACAGAATTTTCCAAAATCCGTTCTTAGTACTCGCTTTCAGCATAAGACAAAACTGCTGTGAAAATCTCATCTTCCTATCTCTTATTGTTTCGGCTGTGCGACGGTCACCAGTCAGTGAGTCAGTCAGTCAGGTTGAACTCTTTTATAAATATAGATTGTTTTTTATTTTATTAATTTCTTGTTGTTGTTTTTTAACTTGGTGTTGGAGTTTTTGAATTTTTATTTGCTTCGATTTAAGTTGTGATTGTTGTTTTTTGAGTTGTTGTACATTTTTTTTATTTGAACTGTGTTTCTTTGAAGTTGCCTTGGCAACGAAAAGACGCGTCCACCTCTGCCTTGATTCATTGTGTTTATGATTACTCCCAAATAAGAACGCCTACAAAAGCAATTCCTAACGCTCCTGATCGCTACTGTGCTCTCACGCACACATTGAAATCGTGTCTCTTCAATTTAAGCTCTCTGTGTTTTGCTTTTTGCGTGCGCTCTTTGCTCTCTGCTGTAACTGTAAACCAAAGAGCGCCTTTCGAAATTAAATTGGAGCTAATGGCTGGCAACCTTGACCACCCACTTTCCACCCAGGGGGGTAAATTTTCCGAAAGATTGGTATGCAGTTATTATTGAATTTATTTTATAGATTTTTGAAAATAAGTTTGAACTTGATCGGATGAAAAACAAAAAAGTTTCATACAAAAGTTTTCCGCGATTTTTCCACATTTCCCGACAGAATTTTCCAAAAACCGTTCTTAGTACTCACTTTCAGCATAAGATAAAACTACTGTGAAAATCTCATCTTTCTATCTTTTATGGTTTAGGCTGTGCGACGGTCACCAGTCAGTCAGTGAGTCAGTCAGGATGAACTCTTTTATATATATAGATTCACTAAGTGGTAGTGCTGAGGGGATTATAGTTAAGATTCCATGCGCAGGTCAATTTGTTTCTGGATTTCAGACGTCCTGAAAATTTGGTTTGGTCCCGTAAAAAGGAGGCCCAGCTGTGAATTCGAAACTGTCTACAAGATAAAAGAAGCGAATCTTTTAATAAATATAATTTTAATTTTTTTTGAATTAAAATATGTAGATATAGAAAAATTTATAGAAATATATATTCATTGAGCTATTGGAATATGCGAAAAAATTTATTTATATTTAAAAAAAAAAATTTTTTACAATTTATAACACGTTGGATTTAAAGTCTCGACGGTTTCAGCAAAAGGTAAATAAATTTCATATCAAATAAATTTTTTCTTAATTTAGACTTTGGAATATGTAAAATATACAATATTTTTAAATACAACAAAATATTTATATTTTTTAATAAAATTATTTTTAAAAAAATAAAAAAATATATAGAAAAAAGGAAAGTAGTAGATAGATAGACGCTGTAAATAAAAACGACAAGAGAGAACAAATACGTATTCTAACGTAAAACATGTGTAAATAGAAACCCGTGTTAATAATAAATAAAAGCCAGAAAAACCCGATCAAAACCGTCGTTTACATATATTTTTGTATAATTTTTAATACAACACATTTTTTAGAGCATTTCACTGTTGCCAGTGTGAATTTCTATTTCACATCATCTTCATCAAATTCCAAGCGTTCCTCCAAAATGTGCTCAGGATATTGTTCGGAATGAGTAATAACGAATCGAAAAATACTAAAAATTGTTTAACAAAACTTTACACAATTTTTAGGAAACGCTAAATTTAAGCTTGACCCTCTTAAAGTTTGCCGCTCAATCCCAAAAGAAACTCACTTCAGCATTTGTTAAATAATCATTTTTAATAACTTTATTACATTTCATATAATAATGTTTTTTTTTGTTTTTTGTTTCATTATTTAGATCTCATTAATATTATTTCATTTTCATTAATATTGGTAGCATATCACGCCAAGGGCGCAACTGCGCCGACACACATACATTATGTATACATTCAGGATTATAAACTTGTTATTATCTCCCCCTCAAAACAAAATTTCTACTCCATCCTCTCGCAGAATCGTTCATCGTAATGGCGATAGTGTTAAGAAGTTTAGGCCCTATTTCGTTCTTTCACGATTACAGAATTTTCATATAGATACAAAATTAATATCATTAGGAAAAACGAAATAAAAGTAAAATTATGTTGCGAATATAAATAATAATACAAACATGCGTTAAAAAATGTCTTCTCTTTTTGTTTTCTTTTGTTTATTAATATTTTATGTATAAAAACAGGATGGGGTGGGGTGCTGTTAAGTTAGAGGGAGCTAGTAGGGTGCAGCAGCGGATTGAGCATTGGTAAAAACAATTGAATTGATGGCAGTTGAGACAATTTCGGTTTCAGAAATGCTTTAAACGAAAACTTTGTGTGAAATTTTAGAGTCTGACTGCAGCATCTGACTTGGTTAAGAAATACAAAACGGACACTTCCAGTCCCGAGTCTATAGATAGATCTTTAGAAATTAGTTGTTTTATGTTTGCCGCTTTTGTTTAAATATGTATAAAACGTAATTAATTTATAATTAGTGTTAAAATAAATAGCTAGAGGCATTAAAATTAGTGTCGACTTGTGAGACTGACCGGAGCGAGGCACCCCAAACCAATTTCACTTCAAAAACTTGATAACAATTAAAAAACAAATTAATAAAATAAAGATTTTCTACATCATGTTGTTGTTGTTGCTTGCTTCAGTTTCAGTTTGTGAAAAATGATTCTTTTGGCTGATAAATTAATTAAGACTGGGTAAATATTCAATCGCATTGTATTAATCGCTACAATATTATGTAAATTCCAAATTGGATGATGCTCAAAACATGTGCATTCAGTTAGTAAGCCATAGCCATACCCTGTGTGTCCCAGAGCCCCCGAACGAACCCATTCCCAGCGCGCTTACAATTTGTGTTTTGTTTTTTGTTTATGATTCTATTAGATGTCTTAAGGCGCAAGATAGTAGAATAGATCTTAGATCACAAGCGCCATATCCTTTTTGCTGGGCAATTGCACCCGCTTGCCCTGCCACAGTGAGTTGTGTATTGTGAAGGCGTCAATGGTGACGGTCAGATGCTTGGTGTGCACTTGTGAGAAGCATTTGCCCCCTGAGTTATATCTGCAAGGAAAGGTGATAGCGTTAAACCCAAATTTGCAAATTTGGTGCTGCTTCTGGTTGACTCACTTGAAAAACTTATCGAACATGACTTCGTCGACTTGACTAGGTCCTGTGCCGTACAACTTGATCACCTGATCCGTTTCGGGCATATAGCTGTATAGTGCTCGAAATTGGCAGCCCGCATCACGGAAGAGTACTAGGAAGTGTTTGGCCTCCGAGCGTGCGATCTTTTCCAGCACTTTCTGTTTGGCTTCCCGGTTAACGGCTCCAGGAAAAACGCAATACTCCACGGCGTTTAGAATAATGCCACGATTTGATTTGGCCGCTGGTTGTTTGTATAGTTTTGGACCTGTTTTGTTTAAATTAGTTTGAGAGTTAGTTTATCTTTATAGAGGGGTGAAAATTTATACTTAAAATTTCGCAAGCTTCTATATAAAATACATTATTATTGGGATTGTTTATATTTTATGCAAAAATTCAGGCTACGTGCTTTGGGATCTCTCCAAGAAAGAGAGAGCAAATGCTACAGTTTGTTTGCACTCCTCAAAATTGTTAAAAGATAATTATACAGTCGAACTTGATTAATTATAGTTACAAAAGTACCTAGAGCTAAAACTGCTGCTAAAAACTGTTGTCTGAATTGTTAATAAGTAAACCAAGAATTGAAAATATTGGATGTGCCTTTTGTATACAGGACATCTGCTGACATCGCTAAAGAGCCAGAAGCGTATACTAATTCTAAGTTCACAGGCAAACAATTAGTTGAAGATTTTACAGGATAAACTAAAACTATGGTTTCATACGCAAATAATTTGATCAAATATTGCCGGAAAGCTCCTCGATATAACTAAATTTTCATCAAAATAGTGCAGAAGTCATATGGGCGGCAATGCAAAATAAATTACCGTTGGTAAACGGAATTAAACAAATTTATATTTTTTTTTTACTTTCCATTGAGATAACGGTGAGTAGGGGTAAACAAACAAACAAATTATTTTTTTTCAACAAACGAAATAATCAGCTGTTTCTGCTTTTGCATTGCTCTTTTAATTTTTGCAAACAACCGATCTAAACGAGAGTCCAAGCCAAACGTTTTGAAAATGGAACGATCGGAATTGAGAGAGGCTGACTTTTAAGTTTTACATTTCTTTTTTGCTGGTACTTTCTAATTCTGGACGCATTTAACAACGAAATTTCTGAATATCAATTAAATTTCACTAACGTTTTCTAAATTAATCACAGAGTGATGGAAAATTCTCTTTATGTACACCTATCAACTGTTAGAGTGCGTAATTGGGCAATTACTTTTCATTCCAACGACCAACTTGCATGACTTTTTACCTCTACAAACTATTTCCCTTTGGGGTTGGAAAACACGAATCAATTTTACTTTCGAAAAGTGGCCGTGGAAGTGGAATTGAAAACATACCTGATTGTGATTTCTAAAGTGAATAAGTGAGTTTTGCGACAGTAGCGGGGAGCAATTCGAAACTTAACTTGGAACTACTATATTGATTAAAATTCCGAGCTTTTAAGGTTTTCCAAAATCCAAAGCCTATCAGGCCTGTTACGGTTTTCACTTTCGACAAAAAATTGCTTCCGAAATTATTAAATGTTCTATATCAAATTGATTCGGTTAATCAGATTAAAACGTTTTAATATGAATCCGTCGAATATATAGTAAGTGGAAACTGAAGGATTGATACGGATTTCCTTGGATGTTCAATAGAAAAGAGAACATCTAAAAAATTCGAATTCACTTTAGTGAATTCCGGAACATGGCAGTATAGCTTTGTAAGAAAATTATAGTTTGTCCACCTGACTTTCTTTACATTTTCGAAAGGGGGGCAAAAGGTTCGATTTCGATCAAATCATGTGGAATCGGAATTGATAGCTGTTCCAGGCGTTCCGGAAAACGATCAAATTATTCGGTTTTAAAAGTTGTGCCTTTGAGTGAGTGAAAAAAAAAGTAAAAATTTGTATGTCAACGGTTATATTTTTATCTATCCAATATTTTTATATTAATAAGTCATATTTTGAGAAGATTTTAAAGTAACCATAAAAATATTGGGCATTCAATTTGATTTAAAATTAATTATTTTAAAGTTGTTCCCCAGAAATTGCACGTAGACGAAAGCAAAAACGATCGAAATGAAACGAGCAGTTCGCAATTCCGCAACAGCGCATGCGCAGTGCTGATCAAATTGTTTATGTTGCCATTGCTGAATTATAAGTAAAATCGATTTCTATTTATACTCGGAAACGGGAAAATAAATGAAAACGATTCGGAAATACAATACTTTTAATTCACGGAAAATGGGAACAGACCTGAATAAGTATGAAAATCAAATAAAAAAAAATTTTTATTTTTAAAAACCTGGCAACAAAGCAACTGAAAATAACTCACAAATCAAAGGCCCTTGGTGTCAAAAGTTTTGAGAGCTATTCTTATATTTATTTTGTTTTGGCAGTTCCTATGCTGAGGTGTTTACTAAGCATCAGAAGGTGGAAAAGTGGAAAGCGTTGTACCAGCGTAATCCAAAATAAACTACGTTCTCGAACTGAACCGGATCACGATTCAAATCCACATGACGGGACGGGATTAATATGCTGTTCTGAAATCCCCACAAGTCGGAAGAGATATGTAGAGCACATGGGACTGTTTGGTTCCCTAATAGGTGTCATAAGTTGTAATATCTAAAGCTACCTTTTTGATAGATCCGTATATCGTTACATAAAAAGAATCGCTGGTAATTGCTACAGTTTTCGAATAAACGATTGCATTTCGAATTAATCTTGTATGACTTTAGATGAAGTGACAGTGAAGTGTGTTGTGTTCCAGTTTTAGAATGTGCAAACATAACGAGACCAGAGCCAGCGTACTATTGATGGGTTTTACACAAAGGTCGTTAAAGCACACACATGTGTAAAAAAGCCAGGCACGGCGTCGTTGCTGAAACTAAACAGAAATAGTTTCATTTATAGCAACAAAAAAACCAGAGATTTGAATGCTACCTGTACTAAACTATTGGTTACTGTGTTAGAAGCGGGAGGAAAATCTCCCTCACTAACATTAGCAAAAGCCGAGATTGGGGAACACACAACAGTCACAAAAGTACTGGCAGCCAGCACTGTTCTTATTGTGCCGGATTTTGCTGAGCGTTTGGAATTCCCAAACGATTATGGCAGCTCCGATGGGTAAGAGTCGTTGGGGGCCAGTACATGAGGCGAAAGGCACTGATGATTTGGGCTAGAGGTACCAATGTAACAGCTGCACCTAGCCTCTTTGTGTTGTGTTCCTCCCTTTTAATTAAGTGCAAAAACATAACGAGACCTAGAGCCAGCGTACTATTGATGTTTAAAAAGGTCTAAAGAACATATTACAAGTATATTGCAACAGTCATCGGAAAAATATGATAGATACTTTTGAGTCAGGCATCTGAAAATTTGTTCAGACTGCGGTGATAAATGGGAAGGAAAGACGGACTTTTCTCAACACATTACATGTATATGGCAACAGTAAAGGGACCCCGCTGTCTAAAACCTGTATGGAAGCAACTGTCAACTAAAAATGCCAGTGTGTGTGTACGCACCCTTATATTGAATACGATTTCAGACATTTCACCTTTCGGAAATCTCTAGAGATTTATCAGATTATGATTTACATTCAAAAACTTTCTAGGATCAAACTACAATGCTCCCAAAATTCTTCTAAAATTAAGTTCTTTTATGGGAATAGAAAGTTCGACTGTAATTTTGTAGACTTTTAACCATTTTTTCTTTGGAGTGCAATTTCTAAACTCTAAACATTCCTTTTACAACAAAAAGTTTATGTAAATAAAAATGCATAAATAAATCAATACAAACATAAAATAAAACTTAAGTATAAACATTGCTTGCAATTTAGCGCAGATTTTTGGCTTGTTTTTGGAGCATTGAATAGTGGGGGCCAATTGGGGTTTTGGTTATCTTTTTGCTTTTCATTTTTATATTTTATTTTTTTTTTTCATAAGACTAGAACACATGATGGTTTGTTTGACTATCGAAAGTCGTGGATTTGACGACGCAACGGAACGGAAGAACTAGAAGACGACACTATTAAATGGTTGCGGCCCTGTATACAATCTATAATTAATATTTAAAATCAAATGTATGACAATGCCAATTCGATATAAAATGGACGAGAATGAACAAAATCAAAATGCAAATGAATGACGAATGGAGATTGGTGGTTATGCGATTATATAACTGAGAATGGTTGTTGTTGTTGTAGTTGTTGTACAAACCCGAATATTCCATGATTGAATTCGGAGTTAATGAGAAATCACTGGATCCATCATCAAATCCGCGACGTTTCGATATCAAACCTGGCGGCAAAGAGCCTGGTCCAGATGGAGATGGCATATGCCTACCTGATGCGCCCATTCCCATTCCCATTCCTGGTGAGGGTGCACGCCGCGGCGGAGTGGCGCGTCCCAGTCCCGAATCTGTGTCTAACCGGTAAGCAAGAGAGCATCAGTCACATGCACACGGAGAATGCATTTGTTAGTTCACATCACGACGATGATGGGCGAGCGAGCGAGCGAGCGAGCGATGAATTCGTTTTGAATTTGTTAATAGATTTTGGGGTTTGTTGTTCGGTTAATTGCATTAAGTTGAGAGTTTTGGTAATTGTACACAAAGTTGAATTGAAAGAAAGAGAAATAAAAGAAGAGAATGTGTGCACAAAAATTTAGTTAAAGCAATTTCGTAGTTCGTTCATGGTAGGAAGACTTAAAATCTAAATTGATCATGATCAGGATTAAGACATGTGTGTGTGTGTGTGAGAGTGCTGATGTGTGCGTGTATTAGGAACCATGGACATTTGATATTTCCCCAAAAACCAGTAGCAAATTTGAACTGACGGACCCAGAAATCAGCTGACACAAACAAGAAGTACCATCACCCTCAGCGAAAACATAAAATGACTTGAAAAATATTCAAAAATTACAAAACACAAAAAGAAGGAGAGTCTAGAAGAATCCCAAGAACCAAAATGTAAACATTAAATAGGCAGAACATTACATAGGAATAGAGAATAGAGTAAAAAGGAAAAAGGCAAGCAGCTGTGTTTTTTTTATTCTTTTTTGTAGCTGTGAAACGCTTCTTACCGCACAAATTCATTAGAGAATTGGACTTTCGGCCACGGAAATTTAGTGTGCTTCCTTTGCGACGGATATACGCGACAGAGTGCGGCCCCTTTCGACAGCTGGCTCTGCAAGGAAGTCGCACGCGGAATTCAGTTTTAAACAATTGTTCACAAAAGAAATGGTACACATATGATACGTAAATCCAAAATAACTTAAAATCTCGCCACACCCCCCAGAAACCAAAACCAAAAACCAAACCCTTAGCCTGATCAAACCCTCCCCCACAAAGTCCACATTGTCCTCCCTTGGGTGCATTTGCTTTGGAAACGGTGCTCTAGCAGTTAGTTGTTGAACAGCTGGGTGAGATTTTAGCCTTAAACGTATCATTAAATCAAATCAAATCAAAATATAGTGTTAATCACAATTAACTCAAAAGTAAGAGAGAGTGAGAGAGAACTAGTACAAGTGGTTACCCAGCACCAACCTCTGGAAGTTTTATACTGATCCCCGTCGTCCAATCGGAGTTGAACTGTACTGGGATAACCATCGGGGATTCTGTTTAAACGAGATTAGTGGTTATGTCTTATGAGTTAAACATTAACGAGAGCAGGAGAGACTTAAGTGCAAGTTTGGTTTGGAAACCCTAACCAAAAATCAATCAAAATTTAAGCATGCTTAACTTAACTTACTAAAATATATTATATATATCAATTGTACAATAAACAAACACAAATATAAAAGAAAACACAAAATTACCTTTAACTGTGAGGGAGTCTTGCGAGCCCCTGTAATAATCTCTTTTCATTGAATTTGAGCTTAGTTGACCGTAGCCTGTGTGGTGTAGGTTCAAGTTCAAATTCAAAAACAAACAAAACAAAAAAAAATTAAACAAATTAGAAAAAAGAAACAAAAGGGTAGAAAAAATTAAACACAGAAAATAGAAAAATAGAACAAAAAGGTGTCGTA
>JAEIFU010003261.1:0-30972 GCA_018904235.1 Lordiphosa stackelbergi | reverse complement strand
ATTTTTAGATGCTATAGATATGTCTTTTTTGTTGGTTTAAATCCTCCCGTATTTTGGTAGGTGGCTTAGCTAAATTCACAACTCAAACAATTTTGAAGAACAAAATTAATTTTGGAAATGTAAGGTGGCATCAAATGAATAAATTATTTTTTTTTTTAATATTGAAACTTGCGTTTCAATAATTATTCGCAGCACCAACCAAAATCTTTCATATTAATCAAAACCAACCACCTCAGGTGGCGCCATCTATCGATAGTGTCGCCATCTATGTGACAGCTAGCGGACTGTTTGGACTGTTTGGTTACATTACTGGCGCGAACATTTTTATACTCTGTACCGAAGGTACATAGAGTATATTAAGTTTGTGCAAAGGTATGTAACAGGGAGAAGGAATCATTTCCGACCCTATAAAGTATATATATTCTTGATCAGCATCAACAGCCGAGTCGATATAGCCATGTCCGTCTGTCCGTCTGTCCGTCCGTATGAACAAACAGATCTCTGAGATGGTAAGAGATAGAGGTTTGACATGTATGGGACAAAATGCTTCTTATACTTGCAGGCAGATCAAGTTTATTTTCAATTTTGCCACGCCCCCTCCCGCCCCCACAATTTTGAAAAAACGTCATATCTCCCACAGTTTTGTAGATAGATGATTTGTACCTTCTAGAGATGGTTAGTCATTAGGAATATGTATCGATTTGCCAAGAAATGATAAAGATCGGATGAGCGGTTCTCAAGTTATGAGCAAATAAGTGAATCTGAATCACTCCCGCCACCCCCACCACCCACCAACCCTTTCAAACAACGCCGCACAATCTTAGAAAAGAGAGAGGGAGAGAGGGAGAGAGAAAGGGAGAGGGAGAGAGAAAAATTTAGGGGTGCGGGAGGATGGAATATAGATTATAGTTTGTGTATAGGTATGTTTTTTTCGAGACTTGACCGACTTTCTCACTGTTAAATTATGTATTTTATTTTTGAGAGACTGACTTTAATTTTCATAATAATTTAAAAATGCATTATAAAACATATAACACAATTAAAAAGTTTCCGTTAAACCTCAAATTAAAACATAATATAAAATGGAAAATTTTATTATTTGTTAAGAATATACGGCCTGTACCAGGATACACAAATAAGCATCATGCTACTTCAGCTTAGTTATTTTAGTGCTCGTCTTGAAACAAGCGCTTTTTAAATTTACAATAGCACTGAATGCTTTCCCTCTTTTTCCTTACACCCACTTCCCCTGCTAAGTCACTGAAAAGTCAATGTTATGCACTAATTAGTCCCTGTTAAATCACTGTTGAGTCACGGCTGAGTCACTGTTAAGTTATTGCTAAGTCAATGTTGAGTCATTGTCTTCTTCACCCCATCGTCAGACCCACTACAGTACCCCATTCCACCCTCACGCCATCTCACTTTACATACCCAACATACAAACATACAACTCACCTGCTCCTACGGAAAATGGTAAAAGCGGCTGACTTTTCAATACAATATACGATGACATTGTTGCTAGTGTTTGTACTCTCTGTAAGTTTTCTTCTTTTGACAAATCGCCATTGCTCATTTATACACCCCATAAAATCTTTTTCAAACCATCCTGAGTAGTCGCCAAAATAGCCAGATCCTCTAGGGGCAGATCAGTCAGACTACCTAGATCTTCAACGAATTAGATGCTGGGAGCGTTTTCTAAGAAGTGTAGGTCAGTCGCAATCAAAGTGTAGGATGCTTTCGAAAGCTTCCCCATTTCCAAAACTACGTTAGAAGTAATGTTGGGGTGCGTGCATATGGATGGTCATATGACCTATGGTGCAGTGCCCCGTTATGACTGATATCATAGTTCTAATCCAGTTATCGTCAGAAAGTCTCTTTAGATATTTATGAAAAGTACGAACGTAGCTTTAGTAATAATTTGTAGATACTAAAATTATAAAAAAAAATCATTGCAATGACAAATGAAAATGTTGCGTATTTTAAAACAGGTTTGCAGGCCACAAACATTTTCAAAGTGATCCGGCTCGACCATTCGAACCGAAATTGTCCGATGATTAATGTTCGTAATTTTAAGATTCTAGGTTGTTAACCAAAGATTTTGATTCGAACCCTGGTTTGGCTCCCTATTTACCCAAATTTAATGGGGACTCTTGAGAACAATCAAGCTTCAAAAAAATTTCCCTGTTGTATTCACTAAACTGCTTAGAAAGGAGCGTTTGACTGACATTTATGATATTTTAAAAAGAACGTAACCAAAATGTATGGATGATTCATTTTCCTATTCGTTTTTAACTTACGAGAAACTCTCGAAGGCGATATAATTTACGGGGGTTTTGCACATTATGAAAATAGGTCATGTTAAATCGAACCGAAAAATTTTGGTATTTTTCTCTCGTGGTTTGTTTCAACGATTGGTTCACAGTAATTATAAAGTCGGAATTCCGGATTCAAACCGGTTCGGTCTGCAGAACTGCTTTGAAATGCAGACATAAATCCAGCTGGTGCAATTGTCTTAGTCATGATTTTTTTTTACAATATTTGACTCCTTTTGACTCCTGCTGTACATGCGCTTGTATGAGCCCACTTTTCTCAATTTCAATGCTTTGGCAATCCCTTGGCAATTTCGTTCCGTAGGCTCCTTTAGCACACTACAATTACAAAATAGTCAGTTTGTAAACCTTCTGCCATTATTTACAATCAACTTTTTTCAGTTGCCAGTTCGCCTTTGGCTTTTTTGCCACCAAAATGTATGGGACTCTGCCTTTCCTCTCCATTCACTGCTTTACATGAAGTTTCTTTCTGGCTTTTTTATTGCTTTTGAATGCTATCTAATTTGGTGCGCACATGCGAAATTTGACTGGCAACGCCCTGGGCTGGCCCTGTTTCCACTCCTCCCCCGCCGACGGCTTGAATCGATGTGTATCCAAACTACAAGTTCTCTTTTGGATCAAGCGAAGCAATCAGTGGGCGTGGCTGAACAAAAAGGAAAAACTTTTTCCCTTTCAAATGCCCGAACACGCGTGTCGGGGCTTTGCGTTTGCCAAAATTTGCCCTTTAATCAGCTTAGTGGGCACATTAAATGCTTTTTCCCGAATTGTGACTTCTTTCCGTTTAATAAGCTGCTGGGCGGTGGCTTAGGGGGCGTGGCAAAATGTGCAGCTGACAAAACTTTTATTTGCTGTTGGCAATGCCATAAAGGATGGCGTTTTTTCAATTATTGCTTTCAAATTGTTGCGTTTGTTTACACAAGTTTTTCGAGAGCTTTTTTGTATTGTGTGTGGACACTTGAAGCGACGAAGATGGGGAAAACAGAAAGAAAATGCCAAAGTGGTTTGAAAAAGTTGAACAAAGCGTTTAAAATTGTGTTTTCTCAAATTCTAAAGACTGCCCGCTGGCGCCATCTGAGCTGGACGATTTCAGAGTTTAAGTAAATTTTCTTAAACAATGATTTCATAATGTGATAATTTCAAATGTTCCCAGCTAGTTTCTGCTAAAAACAAACCTAACAACCTGCTCAAGGTCAAAAAAATGAATTGGCAATCATCCCACCAACGAAACCCTCAACCGGCAAAAGCCCTTCAGTGTATACCCCTTTACCTTATCTGGCAGCAAATCTCAACCTCAATTTGTGTTTTTCTTTTTTTTTACTTTTTCGTGGTGATTGGAGTGGGGGTCATGGTGATGAATGTGCGAATTGTGCAGGCTTTTGTTTTTGTGGGTTTACAGGATATGACTTTGAGCCACTTCCGTAGCCGCGCCCGTACATCCAAGGCACTGCCAGGAGGATATTTACGCGCTGGTTAGACAAATTCAAATCGAGTTGTGAATAAAAACCCAAACTGGTGCTCGGCAAAAACTGCAAGAGTTGTGCAATGATGCAATAAAGTTTATTGGATTCGTATTTGCCGGCTTAGTAGGAAGTTGTTGTGGACAGGTTGTGCCCTCCAAATAATGTAGAGTGATCGAGAAAAAAAATTTGTTACTGAACTGGAAAAGCGAATTGTTTGCCCTTTAAAAATAATTCACAATTGCTCTTTCGGATGTTTAAATTATCTCTATTAAAAAAAGGCTGCACTGCTAAATTCATATTCACAAATTACGTTAGAAGTCAGAACTGCACAGTTTAATAATTTTTAGTACACTATGTATGCCAGAAATGCCAAGGAAGGAATCGTTTTAATAGAAGTATTTTTTAAGCAAACAGAGCATTAACTGAATATTAAGCCAAAACTCTTTGCACTTCTTCTGCCCGTCTAATTCGTGAGTACGGATCTTGTGTGTGGATTCCTTAAAATTCGAATCTTTAATAAACAATTTAATTTGTGCAAAGTAAACAATACTTCCATGGAATGAAACGGAGTCCTAAGGTCCGATTACCAACATAAACTCTGGAGAAACTCTGTAGCCGCACCTTGTTTTTTCAGTGTACGCATAGAAACAGTAAAAATAAGAGAAAATAAGTGACAAACATCAACACTCTCAGTGCAAAAATTAACCGTTATGTTTTATTTTCGATTTGTGCGAGGTGCATCACTATAGCCGCTGAATATAATTTTTGGCTGTGATTTTATTTGCGTACACTTGGTTGAGTAACAATTTGTAAATATGCCAAGTGGGCCAGTGTTGTCAGATGTCGAGAAAGGACAAAATCTGGTGAGAATTGCTCATTTCGAGAAATTGTCTGAGTATTGGTTGCTTCGACAAAGTTGTGTGAAATTTTTTGAAAAACCAAAATTAATATGAAAAAAAAGCCGTAGGACGTAAGCCGAAGATAAATCAGCGTGACCAGCGCCGATTAATGAGTGCCGCAAGTTATTCATTAAAGACCGCTAATGAATTAACGGCTGAATGTGGTCTAAAAGTGTCTCGCTGGACCGTTGCACTGGCTTTAACGAAATCTGAAACAATAGTGCCATAAAAATTGAAGGTCGCAGCAAAGTTAGTGGACCGCCATAAAGAATCCAGTATGAAATTCGTCAGAGATAACTTGCCAACTGACTGGACAAAAGTAATCCGGTTTTATAGGGCCATGCCAATATTAACTTATTTTTCCAAATCATTTTCTCGGATGAGAAAAAGTTTAATTTGGACTTTTCTGATGCGCTTTCGCACTATTGGAGGGGTTTGAGGAAGGAACCCCTGTACTTTTCTAAAAGAAATTTTGGAGGAGGATCATTGATGACTTGGGCTGCGTTCTGAGAGTGTGGATTCTTGGCGCTGGCATTTTCAAGCACTCTTATGAACTACAGGGAGTCTGTGGACATTTTGCGAATGAATTTATTACCTTCTCTTTGCGATCAAAGGCGGTAAAAGTTCATTTTCCAACAGGACAACTACAAAATATAGTGCTAAAGGAGGCTACACTCATTACACAGCCCAACAGTGTTTTTGGTGCAGGTCTATTTCTATCTGATTATGTTAATATAGATTGCACTGAACCAAACTGTATCATTGGTTTTGTCCTATCAGCTCTTGTTTCCAAGATATGGCGGAAAAACGAAAAAGTTGAAAGTCTAAGATTTATGGGGGCCACACTAGGCATAAATATGTGAGTTTATGAGCTATTTGCGATAAAGTACATATCAATGCATTTTTAAAAAATCAAAGGCGCTATATAAGTTCAGCGGAAAGTGTCTAAATTGGCCTCTAAAGACAGACATTTTTCGATTTATAGCATTTTTATCAAAATAAATCATCCTGTTCGATTAACCAAACCTGAGAAATCCCGTTTAAAAACAAAAACCTTTTTTCCACTTTTCGGATTTTTTTATTGGAATAAAAGTTTTTGAATTTTGAGACCGTTCGATTTGAAAAAGAATGGCCCGTATACTTTATCAAACTCAAAATACAAATCTAATTTTCTGGATTTAATGTTAAATGAAAATATTTTCTTTAAAATCAGACGTTTATCGTCCGGTTGTTATTTTTTCGAGGAAGTGTAAAAGTTTCTTCTCAAAAGTTTTTGCTCATGTCCAAGATGTCGTCATCAGGCGCCATCTTTCCTTTATCCAAGCAGCCGTCTGCCATCAACCAGCAATGAGAAATCGAAATCGAAACAAAAATCTGCCAGTGGCACTCAAAATGGCTGGCCCTTCCATTGTGTACCGACGAGTGTGTGTGCGTGTCAACGTCAAACACTTCTTGTTAGCAAGTGTTATGTATGTTCACGCTGCTTTTCAATGTTTTCTCCATCCGCCACCGTTGCTTTGTTTTCTGCCGCGCTGGCATTTTTAGCAATTTTTCGTTTCGCTTTGCTCTTTGTGCGATTTCAGAGTGTAATTTTCAATACAATTTTCCCCTTGGTTGCCCGTCTTACGGTTCTGTTTATGTTTGAGATTCAGCGTCTGAAAGTGTGTTTCTTGAGTGTCAATAATCGGAGTCCCTCTTGCCCGTGTTTCGCGGCTTCTTTGGCATCGTTTATGGTTATGGACAATGGGTAGATGGGAAGGGAGAAGTAAGTAGTGGGGCAACAATAGTTTCACAATGCCTTGTCTAATAGACGCAATTGTAGTCAAGTGTCTGGTTGGAGCCAAAGTTGAGTGCCTGCTGGGCCTGCAAAATGGTTTGGAGAGGCAGCAGTGAAATCGCAGGGAAAACTCTGTCGTTTTTGCTAAGTTGGCTGCCAGCGGTCAAGTGAGCAATAGAAGAAAGCTTGCAGCCAAAGCACATCAGACGTAAGATCTGAATTTTCGAAAACAATAAACCGAAATATAGCGTGTTTAAACTTTGTAAACATGGGGGAAAAAGTGGAATATGAACAATTTTTCTTAAATCTGGACAAGTAAAATTAAAATAACTTTTAAAGCAGCTAGAAAAAATGCATATAATGCTCCAGTTCAGGTTCGGCTCAAATTTCCCAAATATCCCGGAGTCCCTAAATTTTCAATGCTATGCCTCAATAGCCCACACGATTATTCAGGGTTCGCGTGACGGTGCAGAAAGTCTCAGTTAAGAACACAGATAATTGTTAATTTTGGTCAACATCAAATTACAAATTTTTTATGGTTAAATTTAATATATATCTCATATTAACATTTGGATTTCTTCAAGAAATGTGTTTCAACTTTAATTTGGTTACAATTATCTTATACTTTAAGTATGGTTAAACCTAAAATTAAATATTAAAAATAAATATTAAATATTATAAAAACGAGAAGGCCAAGCTAACTTCGTCTTTGCCGAAGTTTTTATACCCTTGCAAATGTTTTAATACATCAGAGTTTAAGAACGCCAGCATTGAAACAAACAATTTTTCTAAAGAAAATCCACTTTTCGACCGATAGTTCCTATGACTGCTATAAGATATAGTCATCCGATTTTGACCAAAACTTCCAAATCTGTGTAAAAGTGCATAATATTAATAGTCGCTGAAGTGAGACACGTTAACATTAAAAACAAAAGAATTTTTCTCATTAAAACCCACTTTTCGACCGATAGTTCCTATGGCAGCTATAAGATATAGTCATCCGATCCGGTCGGTTCCGACATATTAGCAGTGTGCAGTAAAAAGAAGACTCTGTGCAAAGTTTCAGCTCGATAGCATTAAAACTGAGAGACTAGTTTGCGTAGAAACAGACAGACGGACAGACGGACAGACAGACAAAAGCTCAATCGACTCAGCTCGTCACCCTGATCAAGAATATATATAGTTTATTGGGTCGGAAATGAATATTTCTATGCGTTGCAAACTTCTGGGCAAAATTATAATACCCTTTGCAAGGGTATAAAAAAAAAAAAACATAAATATTTAAATTATATATTAACATTTTTTAAGGTAGGTTTTAAGTTGTACAAAATATTTAAATGTGTAGCTTTCTAACGTTTTTTGTAAAAGTGGGTTCATAATATAAATAGTATGACTACAACATACAATTAATATGATAAACTTTTAATAAACTGGATTACACTTTAATTTATATAATTTTCATATTGACTGCAAAAATGTTTTTGTTTTTTAATTCAGTCATTTTTATTTAAATCTAATATGTAAATTTGCACTATAGAAAATTAATACCTATACTTAAAAATCTGTAGACCCGACTGACTCACATATTCATAATGAACCTACAGCCAAAACTGCTTATCAGAGAGATCTAAGATTTGGCTTATACCTTCGTTTAGTTATGCAGGCGCGCATCACGAAAGAAAATTTGGAAAATTTGTTCGCGAAGTAGGTGAAAACACCAAAGAAATGCTTGCATGGGGCATTTAAATAAGCTATTGCGTTCAGGCAACATTGTGCCAAGCTGTTCTTCTAAGAACACGAGAGAGAGTGAGAGAGGGAACGACTCACACAAATTAGCTTAGAAATTTCATATGTGTTGAATGCATGATGCAATAAGTATGAGGTGCTCTCGTCCGCAAAAGCTGCTTTTATTGTATGCTGGCAAATAAGTGCGACGTAAACTTTTGTGAAGTGGAATGAAGAGCCTGGGGGCTGGGACAAGAGTGGAGGGAGCGCAGGAAAGAAGCCTGGGGGGAGGGGTCGAGGGGAAAGAGTAGAGAGCTGTGAAGGAGGGGATGGGGAACAAAGGTTAACTCCCATGAGGTCAATTTGTTTTGATATTTAGTTCTTAATTATTGGCTCAAGGAAACGGGACTTATTACGAAGTTTTATCAAAAAATATTGTCTCTTTAATTTTTGGGACAGACTTAGGAATCTAAACGTTCCCAATTATGAGCAAGCAGTGCTGATGCTGCTGTGAAATCCAAAATGATACATTTACTAGATATGGCCGCGGGATGAAATTCACAGCCACTAAACGGAAGGGATTAATATATACTTCTTGGGTCCTTTAGGACGGGATGGGAAACAATTTTACATGTGTACAGGCCACTGCATTTACCTTTAAAAATTTTGATATTATTTTACCAGCTGTACTGTCTAAAAGGAAAGATCACACCATTTCTACAATTTCTTAAAATCTTGGAGTGTTTGTGTACAATTATACTATGACTTTTTTTTTTGCTGTGAATTTATGACAAGTTTTTCATAATTTAAGATTCATAAGATACCAAAGAATGGTAACTTTTTCGCTAGCGACTTCAACCGAATTTCGCAATTCAGCTAAACACATAATAAATTTAACAATCACCGAATTTAAGAACGCCAACATTGAAAACAAAACAGTTTTTCTCATTTAAACCCATTTTCCGACCAATCGTTCCTGTTGCAGCTACAAGAAGCAGTCATCCGAAAATTTAAGGCTCCGCAGTTAAAAAAAGACTCTGTGCAAAATTCAAGCTCAATAGCTTCAAAACTGAGTTACAAGTTTGCGTAGAAACAGACATACGGACAGACAGACAGACAAAGCTACATCGAACTAAGTTCGTTGGCAAACCTGGCATATGTAAAAATGAGTTTAGAACTTAAGATTTTGAAAATGTTGAAGTTATTCAACATTTTTTCAACACATTTGAAACAAACTTGATCTGAGCGCAGACAATAGAAGTCTACATTTCGAAATTGGTTGATCTGGCTCTTTAGTCTCTGAGATCTAGGTGTTCATACAGACAGATGGACGAAGAGAAGGAATCGGCTGTTGATGCCGATTACGAATATACAGAGTGGTCCATTTTAAAATTGAAATTTACTTTTGCAATAAAAAAAAAACGGCTCGATATTTTTCAAAGGTTGAACATTTTTTGGAAAGGTTGGTTCATGTCATTTATTTATGAAAAACAATTTCGGTCAAATGACCACCATGGGTGACTTGGCAATGTTTTCGATCGAGCGCACGGGACGACTACGTACACGGGTTGGCTTATCCACCAACATTCCAGTTTCAAGAACTCGCTTCACGATTTGATCCACAAATTGAGTTTTTTTGTTAAATGTTTTTTTTTTTTCAAATATCGCACAGATTTTATATTTCCCAACTTTCTCCAAGTGAATACCGACCCATTTCGTAAATGTCAAAGCTTTTACTAAATAGTAGTCGCTTTCCAAATGACATTCGACGTTTTTAAAGTCAAATTGTGAACAGTTCAAATTCGAAACACTAGATGGACCACCCTGTACTCACCCTGTACTTACAACAAATTGTAAAAACTTCAAAAATACGATTAATATTTGAATTCAGTTCAGACTTCAGAAAAAATATTGAATTGAAAACTTAACGTAATTGATGGAATTTAACGACCTGCATGTCGCTTTCTTCCTGCTTATGGAGTTACCTTTTTAACGAAGTTAAAGGCAGCTCGGAGTGCTCCCACTACTCCTCTCCTAATCCCATTTGCCACAATAAATTCACTTAAGCTTCCAGGCAAATGCCTTCAATTATGTTTTCAACATCAACCATATGCAACTAACATCAGGTGAGGAGGTCCTCTCCCCTAGGACAAGCGGCTTAGAACTTAATTTCCTGTTTCCACTCATAACCAGGCGGACCCGTTCCGTTTGCCCTTTGCCCCTAGCCAAACACGCAATGGTTGGGGTGGGTGAAAAAAAGAAGCCGGGCAAGAAAGAGGAAGAAAGTGTACAAGTCACTTAATTAAATGTTGCTCATACGCAACGTTGTACGGGAGACGAAACAGAAGCTGCCGCTGCAGTCCTTAGCAAATCCTTTGAGTGACTTTAAGCCATCATCGCCCTATGCAAATACACTTAGCAAACACAAGGCAAGCGCAGGCAAGAGGCAACACCTCGACATCCTGACATTGCAATTTGCCGTCCTGGCTGCTGCTGCACAAAATCCCCTAATTAAATGTAAATTACATCATAAGGCGGGGAGAAGCCTTTCTCCAGTTGAAATTTGTAATTTTCATGCTTAGTAAAATATTTATGCGCCCAGACGTGTCCTGGCATTTGACTTTTAGCCTCCCCCTCCTTTTTTTTCTTGTTGTGGAATTGTTTTCTTATCATTAGCGCTAGATGAAATGTAAGCCAACCCCGGCAGAGCCAAGGAGGAGACTGTCAAAGTTTCGCTCTGTAATGGCTGCCATTTCCATTTTGTCGGGACACGACAAGCGCGAAGGTAAATGCAAATCCCTGATGGCAAACTGAGACATTTGGGTTAAGTAAAAAATTTCAACTGGCTTTCTTCCATTTCGACACATTGAATGCCCATAAAAGTGTGCGGCACATAAATCAAAGCCGAAAACTATTTTCATTTCCAAATTGAGAGAACTATAAAAACGGCTGCCATTAAAAGGCAGCGGCACTAAAATCCCAAATAAAAAACCAAACCCGAAATAGAGACGCATCGAGAAAAAGTAAAAGTCTCGCGCATGATTTTACGTGCTGTGTGCTTAAACCGCAAGCGTAATAAAGTTAACGGGCGTGGCACTGGGACAGCCCAAGCCTGTGGTTTGGCAATTGCTGAAAATTTGACAGTTTTCCAAAAATTTTCGCAATTAGATGCGAACTACGACAATTGCAAATGGCTGCCAGGCCAAAAGCGTGGCGACGCGGTGAGCCGGAAAGGGGGGAAACGAAAAGTGTGTGTTTGTCGTTGATGGAACTCGTCAAAATCCAGAGAGAGTGAGAGAGATTCGACAGCTACAAAGATTTTTATTGCTTGTGACATTTACACAGCAGTTGAAGTTCATGCGACTGTGCGTGTGCGGTGGTTAGTTGGTTTGATGAAGAACAACCACAGAGTACATTTTCAACGTCACATGTGCCGTATGCGCAACGTTAATGATTTAAAGTGCCCAAGTGAAAAGAGGGATCGAGGCCTAACCAAAAATGGAAATAGTTTACTGAGGTGTTTATAGCCCATTAATATTCAATTATGTAGGAAAGTTCGCTTAAGTGCGGTACCGAAGAGGAGCAGGAGAATTTCGCCTCCGGGGCCGTTGAGTGTTTATAATTTGTGTTGGGAAAATAAGGGACAACAGGGAGCAAAAATGTAAAAATAAATATACAGCTTTTTAAAAAGATCTATTTTAAAGATTCTATGGTAAACCTCATTCATCAAACACATTTTGAATAACGGTTAGCTTTATTGTCGAAAATATATGTAAGTGCTCTATGGCGACTGCAAGGGCATACAAACTTCTTCAGTGCCAAAGTTGGCTTACGTCTAGTTTTTCCTTATTATCATCTCAATTATCCCACCTTTGATACCATCACGACCACATGCCCAGATCCTGCCACTTGCTTCAGAATGTCAGCAATTTCCCCCCTTCCATTACAGTGATTAGCCCTTTCGTTAGAGGCATAAAATAACATAAATACCAAAGTCACACAAAAATGCGACCAAAAAAGAAGCCCAAACACACACACACACCTTAAAGAGGTGGCAAAAGTATGTTCGGAAGGCTAATAATTTCCACTCGCTTAGGCAAAAAAAGGGTTCAATTAGGGCCTGCCTTAAATTTGACAAACTATAAGAAAGTATGTCAAAGATGCTTTAAAAAATTGCTTGCTGCTAACATCCTGTGTGTCGTATCCTGGCAGCTAAGCAATGTCTTTGAGGGCTGGGAATTTATGTCGTTAAAGAAGAATTTTTGGGCCCTTGGCATACACACACGCACATCCAACGTATGGAAATTGTTGCTGGAATTTTGTATGCCAGGTAAGAGTTTGAGCTCAGAGCTTTAATTCGCATTGAATCTCTTACTGGTAGAATAAACATTTGCATTGATAATTTAAGTATTTTGAGCATTGCTTACACTCAATTCATACATTTTTCTTTCTCTATTTTTATTATTTTACAGCTGGCAAAATTTACTTTTATAGAAGTAATGCAAAGTAACCAGGAAATGGATTCAAGTTAAGAAATTAAAGGTAAGAAATGTTTTCGAATCATGGCTTAAGAAATTGAAAAACAAATGAAATGAAACAAATTTTTTAGAAAGAAATAACATATTTTTTCTTATTTTGTATTAAATCGATTCAGAAAAAAAATTTTTCCGATCATACAATTTTTTGCAGGCTCAAGGTCAATAAGTTATGATTTTGTTGTTCATTACTTTTCTAAAACGAGACACACACACCACAAAGGTGGCTGGTTGACTATATAGCTATTTCATATATTACCACAATTCAATCATCAGCAGTCTTTATCTACATTTAGTGGGTTAGCATAGGCAGCATTGCTATAACCGCTTTGAAATCCCAAAGACAAGCTTATAGCTAAGTCCGACATCCGCAGCAATCGCCAAGTCAGAATAGCTTTGAGTGTGTGTGCGCTCCATTTCGGCCCCTCTGTTTGTTTTAGACAGTTTCGAATTCACCGATGATAAAAAATTAAACAACATGTGAAAAATGTCAGCACAGCAATAAGTTGATCGTGGTAAATGTTGTGGCATGTATTAGAGATCGACTCATTTGAAACCCAATAATATCATTTTTGAGTGTTCCGTCCCGCCGGAAAATGTAAACATGAGACGAGACGTCGAGCCACATGTAGCGTCAGAAGTAAAATATACAAAACGCAACCGATCATCGACCGCAAATAAGTCATTTGTAACATTAGATTTGAGGTACTTGAAGGGGTCCTCCATCCGGTGGGAGCTGCTTAAGATGCATCGTGTGGGACAATATGCCATTCTTTCATATGCGCATGCATTGTGTGAAAAACAGCCCTTGTGACCAACGCAGTCAATTAATATACATAGATGTGTCTTTACATACATATTGTTAGTTTAGAATATAGTTACGGAAAATATCTTATTAAAAAGAAACCTTACTTGCCAGAGTGAGTCAGTACAAATTCAAATTTACAGCCGTGCTCACTAAAAGTGTAAAATCCTTTACATAGCCCAAGCTCGTGAAAAGTTTGCCCCATACATACTTTTTGTGGCATTTACACTGGGGGGTCTTTTATAGTGCGCTATAGTATAGTAACTAAACGAGCGTCTATGATCTCTAGGATAAGCGGTCTTGACTGTGAGTTGATAATCAGTCAGCCAGTCGGGGCAAAAGATTTTTGTATATATAGATTTAAACATTGGCCATTATAAACTAATATTAATCAAAGAAAGACTGAGCTGAAGTTGAACTTGACATTCGGAAAAGAGAAGTTGTAAAAATTGATGGCTTAAAATCACAATTGAACTCGGTAGGTTGCGATGCAATCGGCTAAAACCCGGTTCAATAATGGTTCAAAGCCAGATTTCAGCAACAAATAAAGCTCTTTTTCTTCTTCTTGATTGGATATCACAACCGTTTGACGGTCTCGGCCGCTACAACTAATGTCCGCCAGTCGCCTCTGCTCCGAGCGAGCTGGCACCAAGGCGTCAAAAGGATCGGAGAGGTTCGTTCCTATTTTTTCGGAGCTTTGAGTGCTTTTCAACGTCATCATGCAAAGTCGAACGTACTTTGCTGGCATACCAAAGGCACAATGTGTTTCAAAAAACCTTGACCTTATCGGTGTGTCGAAGGCGGCTTTGTAATCGACAAAAAGATGGTGATTTTCGATGTTTCTCTCATAGGTCTTCTCCAGAATATGACGTAATGTGAATATCTGGTCTGTGGTTGATTTACCAGGTCTAAAGCCACACTGATAAGGTCCAATCAGTGAGTTAATAAGCGGCTTTAGACGTTCTAAAAAAAAAAAAACAGAACCTTATATGCAGGGGAAGGATACTGATCCCGCGGTAGTTGGCTCAAACTGCAGGGTCTCCTTTTTTAAAAGATTGGGCAAGGAACACTTAGATTCCAATCGTCGGGCATGCTTTCGTCAGACCAAATGCGGCAAAGAAGTTGGTGCATTCACCTTACCAATTCTTCGCCTCCAGCCTTGAACAATTCAACGGGAAGCTCGTCAGCGCCAGGTGATTTGTTCTTCTTTAGCCTTTGTATGGCTAAACAGACTTCCTGTTGGTTCGGCAGGTCTATCTCTATGTTGTCGATTGGTGGCATCGCTACTTCTCCAGAGGCGGCATCACCTTCGTCATCACCTCCCAGCAGGTTGGAGAACTATGTAACTTCACCATTTGTCAAGTCCGCTTTGCGGATCTGTGGCCAGATTCCCGTGTTCGTCTTTGCATTGTTGGACTCTGGGCTAAAAACCTTCTGTTAATTGCTTTTGATAAAATTTTCGAGACTTAATCATGCCGAATAACATCTCGACTTCCTTGTACAAGCGCCTTTCCTGCTCATTCTTTTTCCTCTTAAAAAGGCGCTTCTCCTCTTTCCTTTTCTTCCGATATTGTGCCTTAACAGCCCGCGTTGTTCCCGACTGCAGAGTTTTTTTGTAGACAGCGTCTTTCTCTGCAGTAGCGCGGCGGCACTCCTCAACGTACCAAGACCGCTTTCGAGGGGACTCGAAGTAACCGAGTATCTAATTGGCAGCCGTACTCATGAAGTGGGATATACGATTCGACTGTTCGCATATATCGGAAGGCAGTGGCGTAGCCAGGGGGTGTTTTGGTGTTAAACCCCTCCCCCCCGGAGGTTATCGAACTATTTCTAAAATTTGTTCTCAAATCCCCCGAAAATCCAGCCCTCGAAGGAATGGCGAGTATTCGCTGAGCAGTTGAGCGCATTTAGATGTATAGGTTTCAGAGGTCCCTTGTAATTGCAGAGCGTGAGGCATGTGCCATACTGAGACGCGTGCGTACCTTGGCTGCGACAAGGCAGTCATCCGAGTCTATGTGGGCTCCTCGGATCGCGCGAACGTCTAGTACACTCGTTCATTCGCGATTTCGCGTTCGTTGATTTCAGGTCGGGTTATGGATGTCTCTATGTTTAAATCTGGTACTACTTACGATCATGTTCCTGCCCGCAGCAAAATCTATAACTGTCTCTTCATTACGGGAGGTTGTTTCATGAAGGCTAAATTGTCCGACTGTCGAACCAAAAACTTCTTCTCTACCGATTTTCGCGTTAAAATGGCCTAGCACGATCTTTATGTCGTTCCAGGCGCTCATAGAATTCGTCTTTGCCTCCTTGTCCTCTGTAGACGCGTGTGCACATAAAAGACAAATACTAAAATATTTTTTCTTAAGACTGAGCGCGGCTAGTCGCTCGTCAACTGGTGTGAAGCTAATGACAGAGCGACGAAGTGGAGATTTTTTACGGTGGTGGTACCAAACCCGAAGGACTAACTCTATATATTGTAACCTGAGCGACTGATTGGCACACTTCGCTTGATTGGTACCAATATTCCAGCATTTTGTCCATCAGCAAAATCAGTAAATGTACAGAATGTCCTAGGCGCTGTAGACACAGGGATGTCTGGCCAAAATGGCTGTGTCATCAGCAAGTGTATCAAGGAAAAGTCCTGTTGGTCATTCGTGGAAACGTTATTTCCAGTGCGCATGTAAATGATTAAGAGTGTGTAAAGCGTGCGGACGAGGAAGCGTCCCTCGGGCACTCCTGCACGTGTAGTTCTTGTACTCGATTCAGCTGCATCAAGAACGACAGAAAATGTTCTGTCAGTAAGAAAGCTGCACACTGAATCAAAGCGCAGTGGTGGAAGAAGAATCTTTATCATTGCACAGCTATTTTTGATGTCACACAAGATCGAATACTTGCTTCACGTCGAGATTTTCGACACCGAGTATCCCAGTCTCAACACAGAGTTGAATATCAATACAAGGAAGAGAATGGTTTATTTGACTGTGTTTATGTAAACCGCTTGTGAAATTTGAATTTCAGTAATTATTCGCTATATTGTTCCATTTTGGGGCCTTAATGTAGCAATTCGTCCTTCTCATTCCGACAGAGCCTTTCTATATTTTGTTTATGGGAGTGAGTTTGTGAAATAAAACAAAATCGCACTGGACTTTTGTTAATTCTTGTTGATCAGAGTGGGGGCAGTTCTTGTGTGCTTATTCTGCTATGCCCTTTGTTTCTAGCTATTGGTCTACTTTGTGAACCTGGTAATGATAATGCAGTTGAATTCCAAAGGTAAGTCAAAAATACGTCTTTATTAGAGTATTTTCCAACAAATTGTTTAAACTCGCTCCACCTGAGAAAATTCTACGTACGCAGAATGTGTACAATTGATGTGAGAAAACAAAGTCAAGTTTCTCAGATTTTTTGCTCTGTTCTCCTACGACTTCGTCCCCTGTTATTCCGATGCTTTAACTGAAGCGGACGTTTCTATTTTGTTAAAGCGCAAAGATTCTGTAAAATGAAAAGAAACTTTCCTTCTCTTATAAAACCCAAAACTTAATTTGTCTTATCAGAAACTTGGTTTGAAAAATTTCGAAACTTGCACCCAACTGACCCACAGACTCAAAACAAAATCTGAACTAATTCCTACAAATTACACGTGGACCAAAGATTCTCAGCGCCTCATAATAACTACATGGCTTAGTTATTACGAAAGTTTTTCCATTTCGCAAAACTTTTACCGCATGGAAATTCTAGAAAAAAAATCAGGAGACACACGCACATGAAAATGAAACGATCAAAATGTGGAAAAAGTGAAGCAATTTACTAGAACACGTCCAGCCATTGTGGGAATAAGGGAGATACTGCTGTCTCTCTCTGTAACTTTTGTAAGGATTGTTCCCTACTCAGGCACGACAGGATTTGAATTTGAAATTGAAAACAAGTTTATAACGTGAATTTGCAAATATAGAACTTCCCGGCAGAGGGTTGAGTATGGGCCACGCACGACTGACATTGTCACACAACGCAGTGTGCGAGAGAGAGCGAGAGGGGGAAACTCCTCCATATTGACGCAATTCCTGCTCAAGTAGCAAACTCTCGAAAGGGCTGAAAACTTGGCCATGGCTCCCACTTTGGCTTGGACTTGAACAACTTGGGGGCAGGAGCAGCTAGCTCTTCTTTCCATATGCAACTTTCATTTGCGTAAGTCGTTTCAACGTCAGCGCCGTAGGGGAAAACTGTTTGCTCGCCTCGTTTTCCATTCAAATTGTTTTCCTTTTTTTTTCCTGCACCACGGACACGGGCACGGGGTATTATAAATATAAATATGAAAGCTACATACATACATATGTAGATTCACACATAACCCATATAGTTTATACCATACATAAACTTTATGCAGTACGAACAAAGCATACATATGAATGTGCGCTTTGTATACACTTGCTGATTTATGTACATTTCTTTACATTGTGTTCCATTTACCTACAAAATGTGCAGTTGCAACGGCTTCTGTTTCTGTGGCAAAATACAGGTCAAGTTTCTTGGACTCGATGGAAGCAGCTGCAGTAAGAGGAGGGCTGGTGGAGCTGTTGTTGTCATAGTTTTAAGCGGGTTTGTCAAGTAAGAAGTGTGTAATCTCTAGGATTTGCTTGCTCTCAAAGAAATTGTTGTAATAAACTCGATAGATAAGTCACAATTAACGCACATTCAAAAATCAACTTAAATTCAACTATTTACACAAACTGGCCTCTTCCGGCTTTCACTTTCGACAAGATTTATTTAATTCGTATGTGAGTGTTGTTGTATAGCATTGATTGAGTAAATCGATTAAAAACGTTTAAAGCTGAGTGCGTAGATTGGAAAGAACAATGTAAATCCACATATTTGGTCTGTAGGTTGGTAATATGGAGATAGATATTTTGCAAAAGTGGCTCAGAAATATATCTTAAAAATTACTTGAGCTACTGAAACTGGAAATAAGTGTATACACTGAGAAAAAAAATTCAATCTAAAATCTAGATTGAAAATCTCTTTTCGAGAATCTTTCAATTTTGTAATAACAAGATTGAAAAAACCTTGAAATGAGATTAAAAATCTAATAAAACAAGATTTATCATCTCGCAATTTATAAACCGTTCTACAGTTTTATGTAAAGCTTTAGTTAAAAAACTTTATGATACATAATATATTTATTTTGTTAAAAAAAAATAAAAAAAAACAACTCGGTTCTCCTGGGACTCGAACCACCACCTTCTCGTTCCAATATAGCTTTTGGCATCCTCCTTACCGACTCGGCTGTTGAAGGAAATTTTTTTGCGCAACCTGTTGCAGTATAAGAACTCAGCTGGCATTGTCGTGCTGAGTTCTTATACTACGACTAGTGACGCGCTAAAAATGAGGCTCAACAGCCGAGAGGGCTGAGTGGCGACGCAGTATGGTAAATCACCCCCGAGGTACTCAGCTCAAGTCCCAGTACAGGTAGATTAATAATTAGCAGTTATATAAGTTTTTCAGAAAGAAAAAATTGTTAATAATTAAATTAAACGCAACACAAACCAAAAAACATAAAAATGATAACAGCTTAATATAATTTTTTTTGTTTTTTCTTTTCATACTTAAAAATGAAATTGTTTCATCTTAAAGTCGAGCATAAACGATCTTTATCCAAGATTGATGGATTAAGATTAAAATTGAGAAAATTGAAAATATAATCTTGGGTTAAGATTATCTGGTCTTAGTCGAATTCTGACACCGTTTCTCTTTGATTCAAGATTATAATCTTGATTTTAGATTGATTTTTTTCTCAGTGTAGGTTTGTAGTAAAAAGTAACATAATTAGTCGGTTCCGAACCAACGGGCTGAATCTAAAGGCTCTGTTATTACTGAGATTTTGGTTCTTAAAACACTAACCCATTTTATCTCTAGTACTGATTCTCCATATCCGTACAGTGAAGGCATACAAGGCAAACTACTCAAATATGTAAAAAAAAATTAATGGAATATTCAACTATTAACTTGTAGATTATAGGCAATGATTATTAAAAATTTAAAACATAAAACAAAAATGTTAGGGTCCTATCGGTTTTTTTTCTCGGATCGCCGAATTATAAGTCTAGAGTTCTAAGCATAGCACCGTAGGAAATTTAATTTAATTTGTAAAAGGTCTCTGCTCCATTGACAGTTCAAAGATAAATGAAGGGAAATTTGAAACTTTTAAAACCTTGTCGATTGTTGATTTGAATTTTTGATAGATTCCCTATAATTTACACAGAATTATTTTTTAGCCATGTTGTGCAAAGAACTTCACATATTGAAAATTGTAAGGAGAAATGTTCGTTCTAATGAGTATATGTAGGTGTATACCGTACACAGAACAAGTTTGTTTCAGATTTGGAAAGTTTCCCCTCCCTTCTTAAACCGCAGGAACTGTAATTACCACAATATTAAAGTTAGAGCTTCGCGGCTTACTGTATATTATCTTAGGCCATAAAACTATCTATTCTGAAAAGCACAAGTAAAAACACCAAAGTTATGCAAGTTATAGTTTACAGTACTTTACATACCTTAAGCCCTTTACGCTTAAAACATTTCAAATGACATTTGATCATCGGTCTTTGTTTGAACATATTTCCAACTTGTCTATATCAATTGCCGTCTGACAAACGTAAGTAAATTTCCCATGAAGCGGCAATGTCTCAGTCTAACTGTTTATAAATGGCCAAGTGTTTGAGAAGTTCTGACTAATATTACAAAACGCATGACTGTGCTTTCGTCTGGCAGCACAACGAAAGCCACATTGAATCCGCTCGCAAGTAGCGATTCTGCTATAAAATGCACAGGCCGGCAGCGAATATCAATTCAGTTTGCTTTTGGCTTTCAACTGTTACAAGTACTTTACTTCCAACAAAAAAATGAACACCCTCACTTTGTTCGCTCTGATCTCGCTGGTGTCTTTCGCCTTGGCCTATCCAGCTAATGATCATACATATCATTCGGCAACAGCCAAAACGGTTGTTGGTGGCGATATGGTGCACTGGACCGCAGGAGTGCATGCCAAAGGATCTAGTGCTTTGACTGATACAAAAACTTCATCGAATTCTTCAACAACTGCTGCTCCAATCGAAACTACCACAATTGCGGGCACTGCAACTGCACAGAACTCGACGATCGTACATGAATCGGTGGCAGCTACTGGTTTAGTTCAGCCAGAAGCTGGTCAGACCACCACTGGAGCGGGCATCACTACAACCACCACCACCTCCGCCACCACAACTGTAGCTGACACTCACAAGAAGACAGTCGAGGGCAAGCATGACAAGAAATACTGAAAACGAAATTGAGAATGACTTTAAAATGGCACCCGCAAAGAGGAATATAGATACATGAGAAATAGATATACGTGATTATCCAAATAAATATTTTTACATATATTAATTTTTATTAGAAAACTGTATGATCAGGAGTCCCATTGCATCTGAAGCCATTTTTTACCCCGTACTAAAGCAAAAATGATATATCAGGGTATGAACAAACAGATCTTAGGACTAGATACGGTAGTTGTACTACGTGCATTTATGTTAGAGGGTGGGCTTATAAAGTTTATTCAAGTTTTTTAATAAGGATCAGATGAAAGAAGATGAAAAATGAAACTGATACTTAGTAAAAAGAGTGAAAGGAATAAACTCAATTACTGAGAACATTTTATTTTTACAGCGAAGCTCTTTTACGGACCTCTGACTGGGGGACTAATGCCTTTGTCTTTGCATTTTGTACTTGCAAATCAGGGGGAAGTGGGGAAAAAGTGGGTGATGAAGTGTTGAGGAGTCAAGTGGGAGTGGAAAGAGTGACTACATTGAGGTCAAGTTGCGAATTATGTGCGATAAATCGCAATGTTATGTTTGTTTGACAGTGACTTGACAGTGTCTTAACATTGGAATGCCAAATACTCGACGCTGACTTGGCAGAGACTTGACAGTGACTTGAGTGACTTGACAGTGACTTGACAGTGACTTGACAGTGACTTGACAGTGACTTGACAGTGAGTTGACAATGACTTAACAAAGACTTGGCAGTGACTTGACAGTGACTAGACAATAATTTGACAGTGACTTAACAGGAACTTGACAGTGACATAGCAGCCTTATGATGTAATGTTTATTAATACAGAAACCAAAAAGTGTCTTTTTGCCATTACTTAGATTTACAATTTGACTTATAAACAATAATTGCTTCGCTCGTACCGGGAGTCCAATGACACACACTCTTTTTTATTGTACCCTTGGACGGGTATATTAAAATTGTCCAGAGGTTTGTAACGAATCGAAGGAAACATCTCCGACTACAGCATGAATAGCTGAGTTGATATAGCCATGTCCGTCTATCAGTCTGTCCGTCCGTCTGTTTCTATGCTATCCCCTCCGTCAGTTTTTAAATCTATCTTAACCAAACTTTGTACGAAGTCTTTTGGCACAAATCCGCTGCACATTTTGTGGAACCGGCCGGATCAGATGACTATAGCATATAACTACCATCGAAACGATCGGTCGGAAAAGTAGCTCTAGTGAGAAAACTTTTTTTTAACGCAAACTATTCCAAACCTTGAATTTATAAGTTTTCTATGCATTCACATAATTCTATAATAACAAAATCAGGGTTGCCACAGAATTCACTAGCGATTTGGCTTCTAGCGATTTGCCAAATCGCTCGTATATTTTCGCCATGCCACAGAACTTCGAGCGATTTAATTTTTTAAGCTTGTCTACAAACCCTTTCGAACTTGACTGCGTAGAGTTGACACCCCACAAGTGCAAATTATATTATGCATTTTCACGCGTTTTTGATTAATATTTTGATATGTTAGCTATTTGGTTAATTCTTTTTTAAACAAAACAAACCTATTTTTCTTTAACTGAATTTAAATTTTTTATTTCCCACCCAAAATTTAAAATTTTCCGCCCCCCTCAAAATAAAAACGAGAGCGTAAGTTAAAGTCGGCTTCGACATACCCGTTACTCATGAAAAAAACATGTTTTACAGTGTTCCCGCGTTGGTTAGTGTGACCATCCAAAAAGTATGCAACAGTTTTTAGGGTGGTAGGGGGGAGGGCTTGGTTCACTTTTTTGCTTATAACTTGAGAACCGTTCATCCGATCTTTAGCATTGTTTCGGCAAATTCCATTTTGCTAATTACTAACTATCTCTAGAAGGTAAGAATCCTCTATCTTAAAAACTGTAAGATATAACTTTTTTTCCAAATTGCGGGGGCGGGAGGGGCGTGGGCCAAAATTTGAGCCTAAACTGATCTGCGTGCAGATAAAAGAAGTATTTGTCCCCTCCCGTAATCCACTATCTCTGCCCATCTCGGAATCTAGATGTTCATACAGACAGACGGACGGACGGACCACGGACAGAGGGATAAGGCTAAATCGACTCGGCTGTTGATGCTGATCAAGAATATATATACTTTATATGGTCGGAAATGATTCCTTCTGCCTGTTACATACATTTGCACGACTTTAGTATGCCCTTTTTACTCTACAGTACCCACGGCAAATCTAGCTTCTGCATGGTTACGAGAGAACGTCGAACGTAAATATAAGCAAGAGATTTGCTTTAATTAAATAAATGCCTCTAGCAAGACAGATGGCTATCGACGATTAAGGGAAGAATCAAATGCGTAAGGAGACGCATGAGTGCCTGTCTTTTGATCCCGCATCTGACCGTGCTACAGTCAGACAATATACGTAGGCATATAAGTCATAAGTCCGATTTTGACCAAAACTTCAATCTTTGTGGCGAATAATATTGTGTCGCTGATATGAGACATGTGGAATTAAAAACAAAAAGTTTTTCTCATTTAAACCCTTTTCGACCGATGTGGGATTTTCACAGCATAAAGATCTGGTCATCCGATCCGGTCGGTTTCAATATATTATGGTGCTGTAAAAAGCCAGACTCTGTGCAGACGGCAATGAAAGCTCAAGCGAGGGACTAGTTCAGCGCGAAACAGAATAGACGAACGACTGACAGACGGGCAGACAGACGGATCAGACGGACGGACAAAAGCTCAATCGACTCAGCTCGTCACTGATCAAGAATATATATAGTTTATAGGGTCGGAAATGAATCTTTATGCGTTGCAAACTTCTGGGCAAAATTATAATACCCTTTGCAAGGGTATAATGACCATGCATTTGGACTTGGACTGGTTAATGTAAAGTCCGTTTTTCCAATCCCATTCACCAACTAATTGTAGTTCACGATTAAAAACATTTATACATTCAGATACTTCAATAACCGGGCGACTCACATAGATCTGTAGATCGTCAGCATACATTTGGACATTACTTTTGGACAGCACATTTGGTAGGTCATTTACATAGATTGAAAATACCTCATGATTAGTTTCTAAGAATATCAAAGTCTGCGAAGACTTTGTTTGTGCATAAAATTACGTGATCTACAGTATCAAATGCCTTGCTACAGTCCAGAAGAGTTAGAAAAGTAACATGGCTTTTGTCAACCTCTCTTCGAATATCTTCAGCCACTTTCAGACTAAGCGACTTATAAAGGCAGCTTATCATTCAATTTGTTTATCAAAAAACATAAAGATACCTATTATTGCAAAGTGAAGGGGCGTGCCGATAATACAACAGAGAGGCAAAAAAAATTATAGGTTCCCACAAAACGCGCATAGAAGAGACAAAAAAAGTAATTTTTTGCAAGTTTAGTCAAATTATAAAAATCTCGACGTGATGGCCCATTTCTGAAAACAGATTGTGTTCAGCACACGAAATTATTTAAATCCCAACAACTCATTAATATACTGACAGAGAAAGGCAAAGCTAACTCCGTCAGAACCGAAAATTGATACGCCGAAATAGCTTGTCTCAACGGTTAGCGACTTCGACGAAACTTTGCAGATCAGCTTAAAAACATTACATATTACCCATGACCGTGTTTAGAGCGATAATGTTAAGGAACAAACCGGTTTTTCTCACTAAAACTCATTTTCGAACGAACATTTGTATGGCGGCTACAAAAGTAGTTATCCGATCCGGTCGGTTCCGACATATATATATATATATATCGAAGTCGGACAAATGACTTTAACACGCTCTCGTTATACCTGTACCCATAAAAATGGGCAAAAGGGGATATGAAGGTGTGCAAATGTATGTAACAGGAATGAAACTTTCGACCCTATATCTTGATCAGCATCAACAGCCGAGTCGATTTAGCCTTGTCCCTCTGTCCGTCCGTCCGTCGTCCGTCCGTCTGTCTGCATCAACAGCCGAGTCGATTTAGGCATGTCAATCTGTCCGTCTGTCCAGTCCGTACGTCCGTTCTGTATGGAACACCTAGATCTCAAAGGTGGTAAGAGATAGAGTTTGACATGTATGGAACAAATTTTGGCCACGCCCCCTCCCGACCCCGTATTTGGAAGAAACGTTATATCTTCCACAGTTTTGAAGATGGACGATTCATACTTTTCCAGAGATAGTTAGTAGCAAAATGAATCGGTTGACCGAAGAAATGATAAAGATCGGATGAACAGTACTGGTGAAAAAAAAAAGCGATCAAAGCCCCCCCCGCTACCACCCCTCCCACCCTAAAAAAATGTTTGCATACTTTTCGGATGGTCACCTAAGGAACGCAGGAGGCACTGGAAAACATGTTTTTCATGAGTAACGGGTTTATCGAAGTCGGTTTAAGCCCGACTTTAACTAACGCTCGTATTCAATTGTACAGGGTATATTGAAGTCGGGCTACTCGACTGCAACGGTCTTACTTGTTTCAACTAGATTCTGCGGCAATCGGTTACATATTGTAGGGGGGAATGGGGGGGTTCTGAGCCGCTGGGGGTTATGAGCCACTCGAATATGGCCGCAAAAAAATATATTTAAACTTTTGTTTATGTCAGGTGTCTCCCTTCTTGTTACCTAACTTTTGGCAAGCAACCTATCAGTCTACACCTTCTTTAAGTTCGTGAACCAGAACTCGACTTTTTTTTCAACAAAAATGTTTTTTTTTTCATTTTTGACTTGTGAATATTATAAAAAATTTTTTTCGTAATGACTAAAGTAAGTATGAAATATCTTTGGTCAATTGCCTTTTTGATAGAAATATGTTTTTGTTAACAATTTCTTTTTGGTTATGTGACGTCACCAAAAAAAATGCGATATGGGGGTTGTGAGCCACTTTGAAAAAAGTCGGTTTTGACTTTCAAAGAGAATATTGCAACCACGCGCAAAAAAACTCTCAAAGAAGTAAAAACATTGAAAAAGGCAAACAAAAGAACAGCTTCAAACAAAAGTGCTGCATATGGGTCATTCTTTTATAAACCGAACTGTTAAAAATTTTTCTTTTTCATTTTAATACAAAAAAATCCAGTGAATCTCGACATTACCCTGAAAACGTAATTTGCGGTTTTGCACAAAATTTTTATTAATTTTAATAATTTCAAAATCGTCAAAAACGGAAAAATGGAAAAAAAGGGTTTTTAAAAACGGGATTTCACAGGTTTGGTTTATCTAATGGACATTTCATTAATTATTGGTGAAAAGTACTTTCTTAGCTACTCAAATTAAAATTTTATAGATTTTTAAATTATTTAATAATATTAGAAGTAATTGTTGCTAAATTATTCAATTTTCTAATTGATGACCACCATGATATTGCTTCTAAGCACAAACAATTTATTGTCCTAAACGTAACTTAAATTTTTGGTGTTTTCAAAGATGGAGACTTTTATAGTTTAAAAGTTATGAATTTTATATACATGAAAAGTGTATTATAGTGCCCAGAAGTTTGCAACGAATAGAAGGAATCATCTCCGACCACATAAAGTATATATATTCTTGATCAGCATGACGAGCTGAATCGATTAAGCTTTGTCCGTCCGTCTGTCCGTCTGTCCGTCCGTCCGTCTGTCCGTCTGTCTGTTTCTACGCGAACTAGTCCCTCAGTTTTGGAGCTATCGAGCTGAAACTTTGCACAGTGTCTTCTTTTTTTTTACTGCTGCTAATATGTCGGAACCGACCGGATCGGATGATTACTTCTTGTAGCTGCCATACAAATGTTCGTTCGGAAAATGGGTTTTTAGTAAGAAAAACTGCTGTTCTCAATACTGCTCTCAAACTTACGGTCATGGGTAGTATGTAATGTTTTAAGCTGATCTGCAGAAGTTTGGTCTAGAAGTCGCTAACCGTTGGAACAAGCTATTTCAAGTGTATCAGAACTTCGGTACAGACGAAGTTAGCTTTACCCCCTTTCTCGTTTAGTTATAAATATAAGTAAATAGATGTGTAAAGCTTTTGCCTGTGGTTTAAAAGCTGTGTAGCTGAAACCTGGCACATGCTGCTCCCGTATTTATCAAGCTTTTTCAAAAATGTCAACATCACGCAGATCGGACGTCCAAGCTTTCATACTTAACACCATTCGAATGCTATGATTAATTGCATTTGTTGTAGTTAGGGTGACCAGAGTTTTCAAAGTATATTGCCACCACCGAAACAAATTCAGTATTCTATGGCAACTCTTAGTATAGACGTCCGATTTAACGATATATATAAAGCCAACTCGCTCCAAAGTTCAGACGTAAGCTTTGAGCGACTGCGTGGCAAAAAACACCACTGAATAACATTGTTTACCTTAAAAAATTCATAACTTTTAAACTATAAAGTCTCCATCTTTTTGAAAACACCAAAATTAAAGTTATATTTAGGGCAATATTTGTTTATCATAAGTAATATCATGGTGGTTAACATAGAAAAATTATAAATAATTTTAGCAACGACTATAATAATATTAAATAGTTTAATAGTTAATTTTTGTGCAAAACCACCAAATTACGTTTTCATGGGCATGTCGAGATGTATTTCGGATTTTTGTATTAAATGAAAAATAAACAAGTGAGAAAGTCAATTAGGCTAGCTATATTTATACCTCTGTACCTAACGAGTAAGAGATAAATGCCAGAGCTGCTGCTGCGCTCATCTCTGAAGTTTCTTTCTCTCTCTCTCCTCTCTTTCTCTCTCTCTCTCTTTCTCTCTCTTTCTCTCTTTCTATCTGAAGATTGTGCGTTGGTTGTGCATGGTTGGGAGGGGGTGGAGGGGGGTGATTCACTTATTTATATCATAACTTTGAGAACCGCTCATCCGATCTTTATCATTTCTTCAGCGGTGAAGTACATATTGCTAATGACTAACTATCTCTAGAAGAAACAAATCATCTATCTATAAAAACTGTCAATCTGGCGTTTTCAAGTGCAGAGGAGCAGAAAAGTGGCGTGACAAAAGTGAAAATCAAACTTGATCTGCCGCAAGTATAAAACAATTTCTGTCCCATATGTCAAACCTCAGCCATCTCTTACCATCCTCTGAGTTCTCATTTGTTCACTGGACAGGACTTAGACAGACCAGGCAGCAGACATGGCTATCATCGACTCGGCTGATGTGATCAAGAATATATATACTTTATAGATTAGATGATTCGCTCTCCTTTTATACTTTTGCACAAACTTATTATACTCTATGTACCTTCAGTGCAAATGTAAGCATTTTAACTGTTCGGTTTATAAAAGAATATTATATAAAAGAAAAAAGCCTGATGCCGTCAATCAATTTTCACTCTTCATTGATACTTCTTAATTCAGAATATGAGAAAAATTGTTCAATTTTTCATTTAATAAAGAATAATGGCTTAAAAACACGAATTTTGAACTTTAGATGGGTGGCCACAACCCCCCACAAATTTTCGAAATTTCAAAAAATCACTTTTTCTTTGAAATAAAAAACCCCAGTAAATTTTTACAAAATGAAAGAAAAATATTATCGCGAAGTTATGTTTGGAATGAACAAAACTATGATCACCACTTAAAATTAACGGAAAAATTATTGCTAGTTAATCTATTTTTTACAGAACGTGTATTAAAATTTGCCCGGAAGTTTGCCGCTGGAAGGATGTCCGATACATAAGCAAACCTATTCTTGATCCACCATGACCGCTGGGGTCTGGGTCGCTTTGTCCGTCCGTCTGTCCCTCTCTCGCTGCGTTTCTACGCGAACCCAGTCCCTAGTTAGGAGAGCTATCTATGCTAGTAACTTTGCACAGAAGTCTTTTTATCTTTGTTTTAACACGAAAATCGGTATTGTACTTAACTTTTTGGATGTAGATTATTTAAAATCAATTTTAGTGAGAAAAACTGGTTTGTTCTCAAATTGAACACCCTTCAAGACTCAATAAGCCTTATTTTTATCAAAATGCATTTTAAGGGCTTTTTTAACCAAATCGCCGACTCAAGAGTGCGCGATTTGCAAATCACTCGAAAACAGGCCCTGTGGCAGGGCGAAGTCAAATTCGAGCGAATTTAGAGCGAAAGTGAATTCTGTGGCACCCCTGTATATATGGTATAGCTGCCATATAAAAGATAGGTCTGAAATCGCTTCTTAACTTGTTACTGCTCACAATTCTGTCAAGTTTGATCCAAGTCGGATGACTATAGCTTATAGCTGCCATAGGAACGATCGGTCGAAAAGGCAGCTTAAGTGAGAAAAACTTTTTTGTTTTCAGTAGTAGCGTCTTTTTACTTTCCAGTTATGAATATAATCTTTTTCAACACAATTTTTAAGAGTTTGATCAAATTCGGATGAATATATCGTATAGCAACCATATAACAAACTAGCTGGCATACATATATCATGCTCCAAGGGTATATAAACTTCGGTCAAGCCGGTCAGTTAATTCAAAATCAAATCATTTAATGCTTCTGTAGTGTGATTCTAAACACTTCACTTTGTGAAATCTTATGGGTTTTCTGTATAGCTATTTTATTTATAAAATTCATTTTTCTATGCTTTGGTTATAAATTTAGAATATAATTTTATTGCTAACTATCGTAATCTGTTGAAACATTTGACACCCATGCCTCCCGAGTTTAACTGGCCGCAATTGGCTGTCATCATTATCAGACACCTTGTGTGTGTGTGTGTGTATGCCCCTGTCATCGTGTCCTTGGTCTAACATCTTGGGTCCCACAACTTTGCCCTGCTTCATCCGCTTTTCTTCCGCTTACAGGAGAGTGCGACTTTTATTTATGGCCCCGTCGACTGCACGTGTTAAACCCTTTCGGGTTTTTTGTTCTGTGGCTTATCTCAAGACAGAAGCAGTCGCTTCTTGTTGCTCCTTTGGCATGTCAACAGGCTGCGGCGGCAGCGGTGACTTGGCCACAACTCCATTTGCTCCATCCTCGTCCATTTTTTATCTTTTAATGGAATTTTAAAATCAAATAATTGGTTTTGTTAAATTTTAAGTTGTCCCTGTTGTTGTCATCGCTGTGGCAGGTAAACAGCAGCGCAGACTTGGCACTGTCTAACTCCAGGTACAGGTGTGAGGTTGAAGGCGCCGTTTGTTTTTGTCCTATTGCGGTGTTTATTGTAGTGAAAAGGATACGTGATGTTCTTGTGGGCACATTGTTAGTTGGACGTCTCGCTAACATGGCCAAGTACATATGTATGTGTGCCTTTGGGATTTAGATGTAACTCAAGGCAGGATGATGGATATACACTTGTAGCTTAAAGGAAGTCCATTCAAAGAATTTATTTACTTTGGACAACAAGTATGGCTTGAAGAAAGATTAGTGAAATAAATGTGAGTCCGTTAGGCAAAATCTAAATATATTTGAATTTTGTTGTCTGATGCCTCAAACTTACAGTACAATAAAAGGTACAAATTTTTATTTCAAGTAAATTACTAAAGCGTTTAAGAGAAATGCTCTTTTTGACAGTGCAAGGGTAGTAAAAAAACCCTCGGGGAGAACCTATTGTGAATGAAATCCTATATGCTTTAAAATGTCTGAAAAAATCGGATCTTTAAGAAGGTGAAACTCTATATCTTTGAGGATTCAGAAAACCAAACTAGCAAACTAACCAATACAGCTCTATAATTAAGTAAAGACTCTCTGTGTGTTTCTTGAAAATTGTTATCTGATGCCACCAACTGGCAGGGGAGAAAGAAAAATCCTTAAATAAATTCACTAGGTCGGACCTCAGAACGGCAAAGTGGATAAAAGTAGGTCTCAGCATTCCCAAAGCTAATATCAAGGCAACAAGGCAACAAAATTAGACTATTTTCAGTATATTAATGAGTTGTTGGGATTTTAGATGATTTTCGTGTGCTGAACACGAATCTGTTTTCAGAAATGGGCCATCACGTCGAGATTTTTAGTAATTTGAGCTTAAACTTGCAAAAAATTACTTTTTTTGTCTCTTCTTATGCGCGTTTTGTGGGGAACCTATAATTTTTTTTTGCCTCTCTGTTGTATTATCGGAAAATACTACCCAGGGTGACGAGCTGAGTCGATTGAGCTTTGTCCGTCCGTCTGTCTGTCCGTCTGTCCGTCTGTCCGTCTGTCTGTCTGTTTTCACGCAAATCTAGTCTCTCAGTTTTAAAAAGCTA